>CP135556.1:0-50195 GCA_032402905.1 Khaya senegalensis | reverse complement strand
TATGAGTGATCAAATTATAATAATTTTTGTTATATAAAATAATATTTATTTGTATTTATTTATTATTTAATATTATTTTAAATATAAATGATTATTGGTCAATAACATTAAAACTAATCAATTTATAAAAATAAAATAAAATAAATTATTTTAATAAATAATTTTAAAAATAAGATTATTTTAAAAATTGTTCCCTTGGATATCAATTCAAAATCTCCATGCGAAAACTTGCTGATAACTAGCTGTTACCTCACAGAGGAATGGTGAAAAAGTACATGCACCATTCAAATTTGGCCAGTCTTTAGCTCGAGTGCGTGCAATTGTTCTAACTGAGCATTGGTCATATGCTCATGCATAGCCTTCGGTGAACAAGATGGAAAGTTTGCAGACTGCCTGACTCCCATCGGCAACAAGACTTCAGAGTTCAGACATACTAGCTCTGGTTGAGAAAAGACATCAGACACATGGCTTCTTAAAACAAATTCCCAATTTACTAGATGCAAAAGTAGCCAAGTAAACAATCCTCAGGTTGATGACAATGATAAGAACGTTAGCTATTGACGGAAAAATCCAAGCGTCAAAGAAAATGCATCTTCTCTTTAGTTGTGAACAAATGTCTTTTATGTGCCAAAAGGTCCAACCTACATTGAAGTATAGCAAGAAATGGGCAATGGGATCATGATGAGTTTCTGCAGTCTGTTATGTTGCATAATACCTATTCAGAAACGGTAATCTATGACTTTATATCATTCAAAGAAACCCTGTTACTTACTTATCTACAGTATCCTAAACAAGACAGCTAAAATATTCTCGGGCTTTTATTGCTGAACTGAATTATTCTCTGTCAACCAATGCAGTCGAAGGGCTGAACTCGAGGATCATGGGAAAGATGCACCACCTTCACCGGAGTCAGAGTTCTGAGGTTTCAACGATGAACCTTCAGCCTTAACTTTGCATTTCAAGTCTCCACTGGTGTCCAAGCAGTCTCGCGGAAGTTTAGGAAGAGCAGAAGGGAAACACTGCACATTTAAAACAATCCAGAGAAGAAGATATCATAGATAATTTTGACGGGAAGTGTCTGTCTATCTCAAGACAATGCACGAAAATGGCTATCATTCCAGAGTGAAAACCAATTATGTTGCCATTGTCAGTTATCAGGCCCATCAATTCAGGACAATTGTAGATAAATACTGCCTAAGCTACAGCATAATTTTCTACTTAAGGTGAAGATACTCTATATCTTCAGGCACAAAAGATACGAGTTGTTGAAGGAGCATAACAATGTCAAAGGGCTTTGTGAAAACTACAGAAGAAACTCCTCTGAGCATTTGTTGATTTCCTGTATCTTGCAGATTAATGATGGTGAACAAGAGCACTGTCTACACAATTTTGTAAATGCAGTTATCCATAATTAATAACCAAAGCCACTACTGGAACTAAAAACCAACAGTAACCCTTCCATAACAACATAAAAGGTACTTGTGCAGACAAATATCTAGCAAAAGGGTTTTAAAGTCATATAAGTATGTACCAACAGTTGTCTCAGCATGTCAACTGTGGCTTCCACGTCACCTCCATTCACAGAGTAAGCATCAACCAGGAAATGCTCTGCTATATCAGGAAACATATGGGCCAGGTAAGCAATATCCATCTGAGTATCTTCATCTACGTACTGCTCTCCCATCTGATAACTTAAATTCTCATGGTCTGTCCTCATGATGTCACTGTCATTAAGATGCCGCCCCATACCATGGATATCAGAGTCGGAAACATTAGGTTGAAAATACTTTTCAGTCCTGTAATGGCCTTGAGTAAGAGAAAGGGGCCCAGCAGTCTCATTGCTGCTCTTTGAAGAACCTTCTGTTAACTCAGAGATTCCGTTCTTACCATTTGCTTCTCGCTTGTGAAAAGGCATGAATGGTGCTGCATTAGGATTCAAAGATGGCTTCCTTTGCTCCATCTTTCAATTTCCAGATGAACTGACAGAAGAACTGACAACTGTTTGAAGAAGAATATGACCGATCAATATAGGCAGGATTATCAAATCTAGTAATAAAATTTTATACATAGTCAGAACTACAAATCCAAAATTATCAACGTACTCAACTGATATAATGATGATTTTCTTCAATACAATTTCAAGAAAGACAAGATGATAATTTAGTCAAACTCCAAGATTACCAGAAACAAGATCCAAAAGAGGGAGAAGTTCCTAATTGTTGCTGATTCAACTATATTGGTGACCAGCAATTTATAGACAACAAAGTGAATAACTTGTAATTAATCACAAATTTTGGAGCTTCACGATGCAGAGCAGATATCTTATAAACAGCTTTTACTTTCATTTCTTATAAAGAATAGAAACGAGAAGGATTCATATTAAATCGAGGAATCTTCAATTACAAGAAAACTAATGGCACAGAGCCAGAATTTATAAAAAGTTAAGCCTCACATTTTTCAGAATTAACTTAGGGAAAGCCTAAAAGAGAACAAAATCTTTTGATTTTCTCTCAGTTTCCAATATTTTCTGGGCAGCCAAACGAGGACTAAAGAAACGAAAGAAACATAAATTAGCACCATTTCGATACACCCAACAAATAAAAACTAACAATTGCCGAAACAAAAAAGAAAATAAAGCAATAACTAATTATCAACATTTATGTTCGGCGGAAATGAAAAGCAAAGAGACATTTAACATGTGCAATTAGAAATCTTGATATTCCTTTGCTCTCGCTCCTCATGATAAGTTTCTCGGCAGGCAAACGGAAGTGGAAAAAAGATTTACCTACGTAGAACGAGCGGATACAGTGAGCTTCGCGGCGAGAATCCTTGGTGCTGTGTGTTGAGAGAAATTACTCGGAATAAAATGGAATGACGTGAGAGATTGATGACAGTTATGCAACAACAGAGTGGTTTAGCAAAGAGCGAAATAGAAACGAGAAGTGGAAGAGGTTCCCGCTCATTTAAGTACCTTTTCGAGTTGATGTTTCACGCGGTCGTGCGGTGGGGACCGCGTTGTAAATTCGGATTTTATAAGGGGTTTGCTCTCGAGCCCCTTAAGTTTTGGTAATGTTATTTATATACCATTTGTTTAGAGATATTGCTACATACCTTCCCTTTATATAAAGTAACAGTTAAACCTTAACCCTTAATTATTTAGAAAATATTAACCTTAATATTAGCAGATAGATAGTAATCCATCACTACTTAGTTCTCTAACTCTCAATACTTGAATTCTTCAAACTTAAAAATTCAATGAATTTATCAGTTGCAGACTCGGGCAAGCAGATGCAGACCACCATATTACCATTTGGATCAGCCTCTCCTTCTGGCAAGAATACACAGACCTGTGGGGTTGGGGTCAGGTCTATTGGACCAGCATAAATTGGCCTTCCCCATCCAAAATCTGCTGATTCATAAATGGAAAACCTTGTCCATTGAGTAATTGTCAATTTTCCTCCAAATTCAAGCTTTCTTGGTCTCTCTACTTCAACAAAATCGACTGTAGATCTTAAGTACTCTTCTGAAACACCCAGCCTTGCTTCACGAACCAAACGGGTTGTGTATTTCAGCTGCCCATTGACAAGCTCATTCACGGAGCTCATTGCACAGGCTACACACACGACATTACCATAAAACCCATCTTTCAATGGTGGGTTTTTCAGTTTCTGACGAGCATTGACAGAAAATGTAAGCCGAAGCTTGTAGTTTAATGGTTTTACATCAATTGCTCTCACCCACGATCTCCAAATATGAGCAGCCATTGCATCAAAGCTAGTGCATGGAAAACTGTCATCCGGTTGAGCTAGAGTTTTCAGATGAGCTTGGAACTCCCGGCCAATGCGATAACACTTTTGAACAGGCTTGGCTTGCCACAAAGTCATTGTTAAACTTGAACCTTCATCAATTCTCATATACTCAATATGTGGATGTTTTATGAACGGTGGGTGGCGAGGCCGGAAAAATTCCCTGTCCCAACAAGGCTCAGGATTTACAACCAATCTGCCAGCTTTTGCTGTGGCAGCCCATGCATTGAGGAACTGCATAGCACCAAAGCCATCACAGATACAATGGCAAAGTCTCAAGCCAAGGCTGAAACCACCACAACTAAAAATTGTCACTTGAGCTATAACTAATGGCATGTCAAGAATTTTATACGGCTCCTCGTTGGGAAACTTGTATATCAATGGCGCCCATGCCGGGTTCGGCACAGCAAGATCTCCAAGCTCATACAAAGCCATTTCAGAGCGTGCCTCAACCATGAGAGCACCTTGTTCAGGACCAAAAAACACTTCCAGCTTTCCGTTGTGAGTTTCTCTGAGCCTCCCGGATAAAGGGTAGTAAGGAACCAAAACATTGGAAAGAGCCTGACGTAATGTTTCCATTACAGGTCGGCTGGGGTCTTCCGATCGGTAGAAATAAATAGTTGGAGTAAAAACTCGAGCTCCGATGATGTCATCGAGATTTGACAGATAAAGGCTGTCACCAGGAACAGCAGCTATAGGGCCAGAAGGCATGACCCTAACTAATTGATGAATGGCAAAACGGATTTTCAGGTGGGGGAAATTCAGCTCTTCAACCCACGAAGCCATTGAAAATCGATGAGAGATTCATCCCAAGTGGTGGAATTTGTAGGAGACTGAATTTTCTTAAACATGTAAAGATGATTTAGCTAAATCCCTGCCATGGAGTTGATTCTGACGATTTGTTGGTGTTGAGCAGTTGATGATGATACTTTCCATGATCTGCCGAAAAGACCTAGATTGTATCTGTAAGCTGATACTTCGCCCTTGTCTATATGGCACTTTCGTTTGATATTTCAAGTTTCTTTCTTCTTCGAAGCCTAATCACACATATCAACCACTGGCAGAATAATTTAATTCAATTCTAAATACATCATTTGTAATTTTGTGCCCTTAATATACGTATATACATACATACATACATACATATAAAATCCACGTCACCATGTGACAATACGAAAGGTTAATTCTGGCACTTATGCAAGTCAATTCACACAAAAATATATGGACACACAACACTCAATCCAACGGCCTAAGCTAAAGGCTTACTTGCACTCGGCCTGGCCCGGCCCTCTAAACTTTTAAAAGGACCGGGTGTTGGTGTCATATTCCTTGACCGTCAAATTTGCTGCGACTGTGCTCAACACATTTTACAACTCCGCATCCTCGTAATACTGCAAATGCAATACAATCCGGCAGGAAGAAGAAATACCATAATATCTAAGAACCAATTTTTTTCTCTGAAAACCAGTTGAAAGTTGCCTTTAGAGAACCAAATTCCGATGTTTATTTTGCATTTGATGGAATGAACAATAGAAAGTACATGTTCATATATGATGAGGCGCCAAAATGGAAAACTACAACTAAGCATCTTGCCGTCTTGGCTCACCGCACGGGCTGCTGATTGTAGTGATTTTTCTCTTTCTTCTTTGCAGCAGCAAGTCTTGCATTCCTTGCAGCAGCCTCAGAAGCGGCAGCCCGAGCAGCAGCATCCATCTCTTTACTCGACTTTTTCTTCTTTGTAGAAGCCACTTTTTTAAGCCGTTCTTTCACAAGAACAGACGCATCAGCTGCTGATTCCTTTGGAGTCACTGCAGTTTCATCTGTCCCATCTCCAGCATTAGTGCTGTCAGACTGGTTCTGAGATAGTTCCTTTGCTTCCTTCAATTGTTTATCCTTCTTTTTCTTCTTTTTGGCACTTTTGCTCTCACCAGCATTCTCCTTCTTTTCAACATCCCCATTATCTTCCCCTTTCTTCTCTGGCTCAACACCTGAAATAATAAAAAGTATTCCATGTACTTAAAGCTACCAAGTGACAAGTCAGAAGCAATTGTCCAGAAGAAAGACCCCAGTGAAGTTTCAACTAGACTGCGAATAATCTCTTTAAAATATTTAAATACTACTTTTATTCCCAACTAATGCTTCAACATTTATGAATAATACTGCTTGATGTGTGAAGAAAACCAATTAAAATGTTTGAGAAAATATAAACCTACAACAGAACACTCTATAACCAACTAGTGCTATAATCACTAAGATGGGTAAACAAAAAATTTAATTTTGGGAAGAGTAACACTAAAAAGATTTAACATTGAACAGAATTCACATAAATCACAAGAAACTTTATCAGACACAAGACAAATGAACAAACAGAGAAATGACATCAACGAATGAGGAGTTCTGACACTTGGTTATCCATGGTTAAACAAATAAAAGCATTTAAATTTCAGAAAAGAAATAAAATAATTCAAAAATGGAATAATCAATATATACATATAGACACGTGATGCCACACGTGCACACACCACACACACAACATCAGCATTTTACATGAGAAGGAACCCATTAACATGCAAATAGAAAATAGTTGAATAATTGTTGATAATTACGATGGGACCCACCTTGGCCACTATCCTTCTTATTCAATCCCATCTCAGCAAGAAGAGCATCAAGCTCTTCAAGACCCTTTTTCTTCAATTCCTTCTTTGAAAGCTGCCTTTCTGCATCTTTTGGTGCCAAAGGAGTTTCAGGAGCCTTCTTCACTATCAGCTGCTCCACCTCTACTGGCGCCTCAATTTCATTGTCATGTTCTTCCTCAACATCATCATCAACTTCATCAAGACCTTCTTCCTCACTGTCACTTTCCTGTAATCCGAATGGAATAAATATAAGAATTACCAAATATAACCAATATCCCAAATAACAATGCATTTCATGAGATTTAGAGCAGGGATATAAACATAATTTTACTATTAATTACCCTAGATTTTTGTCATTGCCAAGTACGAATATATGCCATTTTTCCTCGAAAAATAATTCCAGTACCATAAGTAACATTATTAAAATTGTGATTCACCAAGAGACTGAGTTAAAATAAATCAGGAAATGGTTATCAAATTACAAACTGATATACACTGTTACTTGACAATATTATCGTTTGTGTTTGACAGCCAGAATAATTACTTGATAATACTATTCTCCCAATATTACAACATTATTAGCAAAATTACTAAAATACAGCTATGAATGCACTTAGACATAGTGCTGCCACAGGTTAACAAAAATGGGTGGACCAATACAGTCAGGTTATTGGCATGATGTGATGGCTCATCATATGTCCATATGTAATGGTCCTAAGGACCACAGTATGAACAAAGTGCATAGAATTCTAGAGGCTACCACCTAGATCATTGAAACAAATCCATACAAGAAAATTAGTTTATATCTACATCTACTAAAACATTGAAGAATCCAACGCAGAGCAAGAAATTAGGCTCTGGAGATGCACTATCACAATGGAAATCTGTAGTTTACATTAATGCAGAAACAATTGCTTGATTTGTTTAATCATGAAGCAGCAAAGCAGTATACGTGGCAACTACATAAGGAAACCCCAACAGCAGCCAGGTCTTATCTTTTATCACCTCCATCAAAGCATGTTGTAATGACACATAATATGGATAAACAACAACAAATTAAATGCCATTTACATACCGTGATACCATAATTGGACACCATAGATAGAAAAGTTCAAAGCAAAGACAAATACATAACATATTTGGATAACTAGCATAAAAATGAGTGAAGACATGTAAACCAAAACAAGTACTGTGTGATCCCCAACACAGAGCCTAAGTACACATACATCAATTATATTTTATATAACTAAAAGATCAAAACAGGAGCAAAGCAAACAAAAATGTAATATTGAACCCCGATGAACCAATAAAAACTCTTAAATTCCATAATTCCTGGCAAACAGATTTTATCAATCTCATTCATTCATTAAACGTTTTGATCCCACAAAGAAAATCAACCATTAGAAAGAACTTTGTTTTCCAAAAATATCTTTCAACAACTCCGCAAATCTTCATTACATCACTCAAATTCTTTACATCAATGTTAAATATCTATGCCACATGCAATCTCTACAGAACACCCACAGCACCTTAGGCCGGCAAACATTTGCAGAATAATAGTAGAAAAGGAACCAAAAAATACACAAAAAACTATACCTACAGCATGCAAAATCACACAGTCATTAACAAAACCAAATACACAAAAGGAAATATAATATTACATGCTAAATGGATGGGAAATGAAAAAACTAATCACATTCATTCGTGCAAGATCATTTTTGTCATTGGAATATCCAGACTCACTAAATCGCAATTTTAAATTGAAAAAGACGAAAATAGGCATCAAAATAATAACAAAAAAGCATCATTAAAACAAAATAACATAAATTTCATAAAAACAAAAATTGAAACCTCAACAGCAGGCTCCTGCGCATCCTTTTTGTCGCCGGACTCCGCACCGACCCAAACCGATTGAGGCGGCGCATTTGTGGCGTAATAATCGTCATCATCCTCATCGTCCACGTCGGCCCATGATTTAACATTCAGTGGAGTCGGGGCCCAGAAAACCTCTTTTTCCTTCTCCTTCTCGGCTGTTTTGGCTTTGCCCTTCGACGATCCTTGCTCTTTCTGCGTAGATTTCTTCTTCTTCTTCAAGCTTCCCAGCGCCGCAAACCCGTTCGTGCTGTTAATCACCAATGATTCATCTTTCCTGCCTCCTACCATGCTTAATCCACTCCCGTAACCAAACACCCCGCTATATTGTTTGTAACTTGAATTTTAAAGATAAACAAACAAAACTAAGAAATCAGATTTTCAGAGTGCAGAGATTCGATTGAGAAGTTAGGGTTTGAGATCCAATGACATCTAAATCACATAAACAAATAAAAAAACAAACGATAAAGTTGATACGAAACGATCTGATGATAGAAATTAGGGTTTGTGATTCTTAAAGAGCCCCCTGCTCAATGCGTTTCTTTAGATTGGCAGTAACGAAACGATTAAATGCCTAACAACCCTTGAATGTATTATTATATCTGTTTCTCTCTTCCGTTGTATTCGTTTCTGGGTTTCAACGTGGCCGTTGATGGGCTCTTGGGGCGATGCACGTAGATGTAGCCACCCGCAAGGCTTTAAATTTGGTATTCTGATTAATTTCGTGATCCAGCAGAGTAAAGTTCCAGATAATGGTGGGTGGGATTTTTTTTTTTTATAATTTTAGGGCACAAGGACAAAGAGGAACGTGACTTCTGTGCTGAGTGAGTGAAGGTGAGCCGTTTGATTTTGATGTGATCAAGATGGAGTCATTTTGTGTGGTCCCATTTAAGAGTGATGTTTTCTGGTGAGGTAATGTGTGGGTGGACGGATGCATGTACATGCGGATAAGAGCAAAGATCAGAGGACACGTGGCCCACGTGCAGTTGTTTTGGGTCTACTTATTGTGTACTTACGTGATACTCGGCATTTAATTTCCATGGGCCAAAGGGCTCTCTCGTTGGCCCATTTATCATCAAGTTTTTAGCCCATCTCTCTTTTGTTTTCTAGAATTAAATTTTCTTGATTTATGAAAAAAAAATGATTGGAGCCTTCAATTTTATGCAAATTATTACACTAATTTTTAAGAATCTAAATCTTTATATTAAAAGTTTATCAAAAATAAAAATTTAATATAATAAAAATAAAAATTTTATATATATTATTTATAATTATATTTTATTAACGTAATAAATTATAACATCTATTTCCTTAATTTTTGATTTTACATTTAATCTCCACCCTTGATAATTTAATAGGAGAGATACTATAATTTATTATGTGAAAAAAATAATTACATAAAATATATAAAAGATAATAAAAAATATATTTATTACACTTAATTGTTACTCTTAATAAATTGAGAATTAATATAAAAATTTGTATAATCAAAGAAGGTACAAATACTAATAATATTAATAATGTAATCAAGTGATTAAAATACATAATCATTGAACTAACATTTTGTTCTTGAACATGTAAAATAAAGATAGGTAGTGCATTTGTAACTTAAAATGTTAATTGAAATCTCAATAACAATAATAATTTATTGAAAAGATAAAGACGTATTAAAGTCAGATTTTAAATAAATTTTTAAAGAATATTTGTTATTAAGTTTAATATTAAATTAAAAAAATAAAAAATAATGTATAATTATTTTTAAATTTAAAAATTTTAATTTTGAATCATATTTTAATATTCTCCCTGAATCACCTGTTCAAGACCACCGGTGATTAAATACGTAGAGAACAGAAATGCAAAAGCACTAAACTAAAATAATTAGCCAATAACCAAAATCATGAGCCACCGTCCCACACAAACACGTGCAATAACAGACAAGCGAGGGGGTGAACCATAAAGGAATAATGCCAAAGTTGACTTTAACTTGAACCGTAGCCTTTTGGTTCTCACTTCTCCCTGTAGCTACAGGCTTCCTTTTTCAGTGTGTCATCACTATGGGGCTTTGGGCGAGTCCATTCAGACAAGAGATTAGCCTTTGGACAAATTGAAAGAGGGGAACGGTCGTCTTCGATACCTTAGAAGGAATCAATACAAAAGAATCAATCAGACTTTCGTGAGGAAACAGATAATCAAGATGAAGCAACAGCCCCGGCATTGTCGAAAGTAGTTCCCACATGCTGAATGACAAAACCATAAATCTTTCTCTTTAACCGTTCAATTTTCGCTACTAGTGGCTCGTCCCTGCTTGAAAGTTCACGGTCCAACCATTCATTCACTCGTTTCAATTGTGATAAAACTGCAGAAATAGAGCCACAATCTAGTGGCAAAGTGAAACTGCCACTCGTGGCAGACTCACCAAAAACCCTGAAGCCAGCATCCAGCAACTCCTCAACAAACTTTACAAACCACCTTTGCATCTCAGACTGTAAATTCATAGCAAGCTGCACTGTCTCTTTCATTCCCTCACCCTTTGTCCATGTCTCAACAGCAGAACTGGGTGCTGGAGATGAATTAGCCTTTGGTTGACTCTTGGCGGGTGGATTGAGAGAGTGTCGTTTCGACAAACTTTTCTGCAGAGTTGATGCAGGCTCGTCGTTCTGGCTGGTTAAAAGAGATACAATCTCCAGATCAGTGGCTAATGCAGCTTCAACCCACAGAGAAACAGATTTAGACTGCTCTGCGGAGATATTATCATCAGTTGTGTCTAAATTATGACTGGTGGCAACAGATTCGGCAATCCTAGTATATTTCACGACGTCATTGTAGATTGAGAAAAATCTATCAATGGTTGGTAAAGGATTCCCAGTCTTGGATGCTGACGAAAGTTCTGAAAACTTGCTGAAATAGATAGATGAAAGGAGTACAGTTATGCTCAGATCTCAGCTAAAATATTCGAGAGACTCAACAGATCATTGAATAAAATGAACATAGCAAGTTTATTCTGCTTCTATTGCATGTTATATCCTAGCCAAGACATTGCAGCGAAATGTTGGGAGATGGAAAGAGTAACTTACCTTAAGCTCCTTATAATAGACTCGGTAGCAATGGCCTCCTCCAATGCTTCAGCTGCAGCTGTAGCAGCAAGAACTCTCCTCTGCATAGCCTCCTGCATAAATCAACACGAATAAAAAGAAATTGGATCACTTAGATATTATCATTCTTGTCCATAGATGATAATATCAATATGATATATGCTAGTTCTACTAGTGTAATTCCTTCTATACATAGAAGTATTTTGCCACGTAAATCCAATTCTCTCCATACCTTCCCAAGCCTTGCAAGGCCAGTGGAGACTGCATCAAGTGGAACACTGCCATCAGTCCATTTCTTTTCATGAACTGTGATTCCTGGTGCTCCATAAGTTGGCTTCTCCTGGGCCAACCTGCTTTCAGGTGAACTGGGTTTTGTTTCCTTCTTAGTTGACGAATCATCGCTAATGGACTTGCGACCACTCACATCACTCAAACGTCTGGCAATAGCAGCCTGGAAAACAGTGGAAGAATGGCAGAAATTTACAAGTACTTAATAAATAAACACACGCTTACATATTCTATGTATCTTTCAAAAGGCATTCTTTGAATAAAAATACTGAGAAGGGATTTTGATAAAAACTTGGTTAAGTACTTTTCAGAAAGCACTTTTACTCTAAAATGATTCCTATGTATTAAATGTACAAGCACTCTTAATCTACTAGAACAATTCAAGCAATTGTAGAGAAAGAAAGTTAACAACCAGAGCGTGATATAAACTAAGTTTTAATTTGGCAAAGACAAATTTACCTGCGTTCGCAAAATGGCTTGCAGATCTGGCTTATTACTCTTTAAACCAACCTTTTCTTTCTGCTCCCCCGAACCCACCACTCCAGGGGACTCATCCCAGTTCTTTCTACTACTCTTCCCCTCCGAAACCTTCGAAATCCCGGCAACAATCGTTGCCATCTTTTTCTTCCCAGCGGAGTCTGCAACCATCGGCGATAGCTTCACTCCACTAGACAACCTCCTCCCGGGAGAAAGTGAGGCCCTCCTTGGATTTGGCGATGCCTGCCTTCTGGCGTTTGGCGACGGCTGCCTGTACCGAGATGGCACTATAATCGCCGGCTCCCTTGCTGCCTTCCGGTTCTCGTCTTTAGCCGCCGCCAGGCTCGGCACGATGCATTTTGAGGGCACCGGAGACGCTGACCTCTTCCCTTTCCCTGCGGGAGAGGGATCTCTTTCAACGACCGCCACATTCTTCTTTCCAGCGGATGCGGACTGTTTTGCCCCTGCCGGAGATGAGAATCTCTGCAGTGGCTTGTCTAAAACCGCCTTGGTTCCATCCAAATCTGGTATATCTAAATTATCTCTGGGAGCAAGAGCTTTTCTGGTTTTAGTTTTTTCAATTTTACAATCAATTTTTGGTTCGTGGTTTTCCTTCTTAGGAATTTCTTCGGATTTTTTGTTGGAGAGATAAACAGCTATTGGATCAACGGAATACTCTGAGTCAGACACGGGTTGAATAACAAACTCTCTTTTCGAAGTCGAAATGCGCGCGATAAGCGGTTCCGGGGAGCCAAGGAACGCGTGACGACCTGCCATTGGACGGATGCCGCAGACACGAGGAACGGGGGAATCGAACTCGAAGCGCTCCACATAAACGAACTGGCCAAGCTGGAGACGGTTGGTGAGGATGAGTTCAGTGTCTCTCTCTGATAAGGACACGTAGGTGGAATTAAGAGAGTCAGAGAGCTGGACATAGAAGCCGTGATTTGGCCAGAGATCGGAACCCGCAAGACCGGGGACTATGCCGATGACTTGGAGGAGAGCGGAGCGGTGGTCGCCGGTGACGCGGGAGGCGGAGTTCATGGATTGCAGGAGTTTTAGAAGGATTCCTGGTGTGGGTGAAGCCATTGTGTGTCTGTTTGTGCTTGTGTCGGAGGGTAGTGTGAGAGTGACACTAGGAACGAGAGAGTTGTGGGAGAGAGAGGAGTAAAGAAGAGGACGAGATTGGGCCGTTACTAGATTTCAAATTCAAATGCCCGCTTATTTTTCATTTGTTTGAATCTACGTGGGTCCAAGCGAATGTAACGACTAGGAATAAACGAGTTAGATGCTCGAAACGTTGCCGTTACGTTTTTAAGTAGACAAGTTCAGTCATTTACGAGACTCGGCAATGATTTTAAACTCCAATCCTAACATGCCAAGTGTCATATTGGATTTTTTTTCCAATTGTCATTTCCTTTTTTCAGACCTTGGTTTGGGGGTAGAAATTTGTGAATCAGCTTAATTAGCACCCAATCTATATCAGGTGTGAGCCTACGCTAGAAGAAATGTATTCACCAGCTGACCTCTTAGTGTGACGCCAAGAAGGGGGCTAGTTCATAACTGAATATACGCAGCATTTCAGCGCATGATTACAATGTTTGGTCTGTTTGCGCGCACCATAGTTCTTAACTGTTGTTATAGGAATAGCGGGTGACACGCAGGGAGCAATATTTGTTTTGCATGGTTCATTTTGAAACCATAGATTCAAACATCAAACTATGCTGTGAGATTATAGCCCATTCCGTCATTGGTTAAAATTGGTCAATAGCAAAAGGTCAAGCCACAGAAACCAGGCACATACACACAAGACAAGCGATTCAGATCATGCACAATGTCCTATTATCATAGCGAGTCACTCTTTCTGGCATATAAAGCACGGAAAAAAAACTCTTGTATTACAGTGCTGCCGAATAATTTACAAGAAACAATTGAAGGCCAAGGGATCAAAAGATGCAGACTTTTGACCTGTTTTTTATCATACGGAGTACAGGAAGGAGAGGAGAAAAAGAAGAAAAAGCTTTACTATATTCTTTATTTTGTTTTTTTTTTTTTTTTGGGTATACATTTACGCCACAAAAAATAAGAAAATCATGAGGAAAACAATCAGCACAAAGAATATCTTGATCATCAGCCAACGGTTAGATGATATACTATTAAGATACCTGACCAGTTGGCTCTGTGCTCCTTCAACATTTGCCAGTGTGTCATCCATGTTCTCATCAATCCTGCCAGCAATAGTTGTAAACAATGAACTTAAGATTGGATAAATGGTGATAAACATAAAACAATTCCACATTACACTGTTCTATAACTATTGACTTGTTTCTCGGCCAAGGTGGATTTAACTCCTCCAATAAATGATCAGTACCTCTTTTAATGGAATAGTGAAAACGTTAGGTGACATGGAAACTCTTTTCATTTAGGAAGGAACTAAATCTGCATCCCTAGGGTTTAATCTGATGACTTTTTGACCAAAGTGCACTACAGTAGGGAGAAGGAGCCCTACATGCACCCTAGTAATTGATATTATAACTCAATCTGAATCAATAAGCACGGGTGAATAATATTGAACAAACCTGATTGCTATCTCTCCTTGCTGTGAAACCATGGTTGCTAGTTGCGTAAAGATGTTGCCAAGCTCGTGAATAGTAGACTCCACATTATGAAGGGCTTCAGCTCTACTCTGCATGTAACTGTCTTGCTGTGGAACCAACTGTTGTTGCTGTTGGCCTTGCTGCTGCTGCTGCAACAGTGGCTGAGTCTCACCATCTGCTTGCTTGCTGCAAAGGAGAAATGCCATGCCACATTATTAGTTGGAATGCAGGGCCAACAGCCATTTCCAAATTCCATTCAAGATTGGACTAGTTATATGACCTAATGAGCTAAGATTTTTACATTGAAAATAATTGGGAGGACGATGCTGAACCATTAGCCCAGGGAGGAGGTGAAGCTGTTGATGCACCAGCAGCTGATCTGGTAGCGAGAGGACGTTGGCGAACAAAAGGATTTGTCGACTCTTTTGAAGCATTAGAAGAAAATAGCTGCCTTCTACTCTCATGAACCTTCAAATTCTGCATTTACAAGAAAAACTGGGACTTAGACATGCATGAAAGCAGGCAAGTAACCAAAGCGTATTGGCTCTTTCAAACAAGCTAAGTGTACAGTAATATTCAAATACCTCTGTCCGCATGGTAAGGACTTCTTTAAACTCCTTTGTTGTGCCCATCAAACGGTTCTTAAGGTTATCTACAACAGTCGTTGAATGGCTTGTGGTGTCACTTGAAATGTTTCCACTGTCATTTTGGGAGTTGCAAAGGAGTTGGAGGTCCACAACAGCTGAATTTAGTGCAGTGATGTCTTGTTTTATCACTGTTGTCAGCTCCTGGATCTCCAGAGTTGGATCATCAAACACTGATGTTCTCTTCGCCACTGGTAAGACAGCACAAAAAATGAAAAACATGTCAACATATGTTGCACCAAAACCAGCACAGTTTTGAACTTCCCAGTCAAAACCGATTCCAGCCATGTTATGACAGAGATTTTCCACGACATAAATGTTAAGCACAGAATGCCAACATTTTGGTGTTCTAATGTCGAATTTTACATAAATCCCCAACAGAACATAGTCATCATATCTAACCATACATCAAAGTTCCAAAACTAGTATTAATGAATAATGATAACAATAATACCAAGCCAACTCTAATACCCATTAAACAAGAAGACAGGGCTCAGTTTGAAGCATTTTCAGTAATAAATAGATGTATACATTTAAAGAACTGTTAATATGTTTTTCATACTTAGACTTTGATTTGCTTTGTTTGGAATTGAGGTGTTACTGCTTTGAAACTACAACTACTGCAGAATGAAATCATTCAATGCCAAATATTAATGAAAAAGTAAGTTGTTCCCACTAAAAATTGGTGTGAACCAAACATAATCAATGTAGCTCTTGATGTCAAGATCACATAAAGTGTAGGTCTGATAATTATTTGTGCAATTGTTACTACTACCACCATCCTCCTCTCATCACACAGCCACAACCATAAACCACCACACCAGCGACTTGGATTACCATTTCCATTGCCGTAACATTCTACCCTCACTTTCACAGCCATAATGACAAGCTCGCTACACAGACTACTCCATTAATATTAGCCATATCTCTACGGCTGCCCCATCTGTCATCTTACACAGCATCGACGCATCATTTTTAATAAACCATCACCAAGTCCCTACACTTTCCATTCATAAAAACTGTAAAAACAGACACAATCGTATGACGCCTATAATATCCCTGATTCCATCAAATTTATCTTTAAAACGCTGAAATTTCTTGTTCATTCCATGGACGACATGATATAAATATTAAAATTTAACCAGAATAAGTTTAATTTAAAAGCAATATTCACTATTAATAATCACAACATACACGCATATGACATGTTATCTATATCAATGCATTTTTTTCTATTTATCAATATCTATATATATATATATATAAAATCTATAGATGACAATCAAACAGCTTTTTACTTACATTTGGCGAGCTTAGCCAGCTTCTGCGATGTCTGGTGGATCCCATACCCGATCTTGGAGGCCCTCTTGTTGAACTCTGATTGAATGGCCACCGTAGATTTGCGATCTTCGGGCTTCATCGTGGCGCTACTTCTGCCACTAGACGATGGCGCATTGTTAGGGAATGAGACAGATTTCTTTAGCTTCTCCGCTACGCCTAAAAACTCTGACGTTCGATCTCGATACGATGATTGCCCCGACTTCGTCATCATCTCTCTAAATCGGCAACTATTAATTTGTCTAAAAAATAAAACGATTTGATATTACAAATTTAACTAATGTGTACACCTTTCGGTAATGCACGTGCATGTATGCGCGATTGTCTATGCGTAATTGATGAAATTAGAGAAGGATCCAGCAGAATTGAGCGGGATTCGAAACCCTAACTCAGTGTTTGGATGCTGAAACGTTGGCGTTTGGATTCTAAGAGAGCGATTTGACAGAAATGGTAGAAAACATAAATTCGGGTAGAAACGAGGGCAATCTTTACGAATTTGTGGATGAGCTCTGTGAGCAGATCTACCGTCATTTAAAAATGTTACAAGGAAAATTGTTCAAAATGATCCCATTTTGTAGTTTATTTAGTAAACGATCGCATTGGTCTTTTTCTAACTAAATTGACCAAACAAATAAATTTTTTACAAAAATATCTCATGTCCAAAAACTTAACATTTTTTTTTATTTTTTAAATTTGTTTTATTGAAATTATTACTATCTAAATATTATTATTTTAATTAATTTAATAAAACAAAAAGGTATTTTCAAATATCTTCCCTAAAGTTTGATAAAATAATATTTAAATAATAATTAAAATANNNCTTCTCTCTTCTTGGCTTTCCTTCGTTACATTCATTAGGTAAGATTTCTCCTTAAAATATTCATAGAAAAAGGGAATTAAAAAACTCATTGCATGAAAAATTGTATTTGTAATTAGTGACTAACTCTGGATAATTATGCTAATTAAATGGCAGAATTAAAGTATACGTGACATGTAAGGTTGTATTTATTTTTAATAAAGGGAAGGAAAGAAAAAAAAAAGAACGAGAAAAGAAAAAAGAAAAGGAAAAAAAAAGAAAGAAAGAGGAAAAAAGAAAGGTAAAGAGAAAGAAATATATTTTTTTGTTTGTTTAATATGATATAATTTATTCCTTCTATTATTCTATCTATAAAACAAACAAAAAAATATATTTCTTTCTCTTTACCTTTCTTTTTCCTCTTTCTTTCTTTTTTTTTCCTTTTCTTTTTTCTTTTCTCGTTCTTTTTTTTTTCTTTCCTTCCCTTTATTAAAAATAAATACAACCTTACATGTCACGTATACTTTAATTCTGCCATTTAATTAGCATAATTATCCAGAGTTAGTCACTAATTACAAATACAATTTTTCATGCAATGAGTTTTTTAATTCCCTTTTTCTATGAATATTTTAAGGAGAAATCTTACCTAATGAATGTAACGAAGGAAAGCCAAGAAGAGAGAAGAAAGAACTTGTGGTTCTATTTACAGCAGAATTCATTTTCTGAATATTCATAATAACCTTTAAATCAGAGTTTAACCAAACAGAAGTGCAAAAACTACAAACCCCACAACCTTTCTCAGCAAATTATGCCAAATTCCTCCTCGTAGCTGCAATGAAGAAGCATAAGCTATCATCACAGGGAACTGGCAGTCATCATCGGATGGATCTTCATCTGTAACCATGGCCAAACCTGAGAAATCACAGCACCAGGATTGTTGGTTGTTGATTTGGTAGTACATGTTGAATGCATAGGATGCATTTCCCTGAGCACTTAGGTGACTACAGGAAGAGCCATAACCTAAAGCAGTACAATCCGAGAGGCTACAGGCATAGTCTATGCTATCTGGCAGTTCCTCCAAATCATAAGCACGAGGATTTAGAACACACCATTTTCTGGGCATGTATGTTACATCTTCGACTGGTACTAGACCCTTGTTCTGCTGCATTCCTGATAAATCTAATTCATACTTGGGCTTTCCATCGAACTCGAAAATCCCCCAATGTCTCTCGAAACTCCCTGGAGCAATGCTTTTAGCATTCTCATCAAGCAGGCTGAATAGATAAACATCAATAGTACCTTTCCTCGCTGGGGTTCCATTTCCACTCAAAGCATGTTTCAGCAATCCCTGATTGAATCTCTTTGCATTTTGGATATTGGCGTTTTTATCACCATCAGTAGGCCACCCAACTTCTCCAACTATTATGGGCATGTCAGGGTATCCAGCTTTGGCTAATGACCAAACAAGGGTGTCAAAATTTGCATCAAACACATTGGTGTAGAGCAAACTACCATCTCTAACGGGCTTGTTTGCACCATCAAAGAAAGCAAAGTCTAGCGGAAAGTAATCGTTGCCATAGAGACTAAGGAAAGGATAGATGTTGACAGTGAAAGGCGCATCATTTGAATGAAGAAACTGGATTATTTGCATTGTAAGGTCTTTGACATCAGCTCGGAAATCACCAGCAGATGGAACAGGGTTTGATTCCGGGGAGTTGTAGATATCAGCATTAAAGGGAACTGTTACTTTGACCTTGGAACCGAGCTCAGCTTGACTGAGAGCTTCCTGGACATTTTTGAGGGCTGGTAGCGTGATGTGAAGATAAGTATCATTATATGTTTGAAGGAAGGGTTCATTGCCCACAGCTACATACCTGCAAATTCAATTGTCAAGAAATTACAAAGCCTGCATATAAGAGAAGCACTAAGGTTTTGCTGCATTAAGTGTTACAAGCTTGAAAAAGATTGTCTTAACTAATCTATTAAGGAAGGAATTAGCCATAGTCCTTGCTAAATTGAAACATGAGGTTTCCAAGATATCTGCAGACACAATAATAGAAGCCCCAAGCGACACTATCAACCTTTTTAATGTCGTATTGGTTGCTATCACACTTTCAGCTACACTGTTCACAAGTTGAAAATTAAAGGATTGAAGCGATAATTAGCTATCCATTAGAGTAGTTAGGATCTAGGCATCTAAGATAGAAAGGTAAAAATATTCCTTCATAGAAACAAGGAATCTACTTACCCAGACTCGGGGGAAAAGAGGTGCAAGAAAAGGACAGAAAACCAGGATAGGACTTTGGAAGAACAACGACCATCTTAGAATTAAAAAAAAAAAAAATAATAGTAAGGGAAACCGAGAATGACAGCAGAAACATTCCCAGAACTGCAAACCGTTAAAAGGAAGTTGAGAAATGAAGCAGAAATACCAGCAAACAGAAAATATAATATCAATCTATGACAAAGAAACATTTACTAAAATAACGGACATTACCCAAAACCACCATAAATTTTAGTGCACTTTAAGGCAAGGAACCAAACGAAACAGAAAGAAAATGATTTTGAGGTAGAAATTAATAGAAAGCAATAAACAATGTAAACAGGGTTAAAAAATCAAGAAACTGTGTTACTCAACTTGATCTTGACTCCACCAGAATAGGAGTAACTAGTTACATTCGCATCAACCCAAGAAGCAGCAACCTTAGGATCTTGACTCATCTCCAGCAACATGTAATTGGGAATTGCCAGCATCACTTCAATATCAGTCCCAACAAGAGCACCTAATATTTTCTCATCAGCCTCAAAGAGCTTCAACTCCTTAATTCCATTTTCTCTCAACATTTGAACCACCTTGTCTGGTGGCAGCTGGTGTGTTGACATGGTGCCCCAGTTCACTCCAACACCAGTACCAGTTGAAACCAAAGATGACGACAAAATAAAGACTAGAAACAGAACCAAGAAATAGTTACAGTCTATCACACTTGTCCGTGCCATTATCTTTTAATGAAAGACTCCTTAAAAGGGTATCTTTGAATCTTTCTTGAATGCAGAAAGAAACAAGAAGCAAGGAATATGAGAGAACAAGAATGATTGGTAATTCAGTGGGAAGCAAAAGAAAAGGAAGAGGGGAAGTTTTAGTCACTTCTTGCAGTATATATAGGAGGAGAAAGTGAAATTAAAAATTGTCTAGATTTGTGATGATTGGCCTCTGAGAAACTTCATGGGTAAGGTGAGAAATTTGATAGTACAGAGAACAAAAGGCATGAAAAGGAAGAGAGATTCTTTCCTTAATTCTGTTATTCAGTTTTGGTGCCACTGACAGCCATGCTAATCTGCTCTCAATATGGTCCAGAACATCACTTCACAGGCTCCCTCTACTGCCTTCAATTTAATCAAATCACATTTTACCTGATAAGATAGCTCTTATGGCATGAAGCACTTGCCTTCCAAAGGACAAAATTAATTCATACACATGCTGTCATGCAAAGTAACTTTTTAAGCATAAAAAACTACCTACCTTTTGTATCCATAAGCATGTACCTTTTTCTTATAAAAAGATAATCAAGTGTTTTCTCCGTTTATCTCTCTCTCTTCATGTGTTATGATTTAAATAAACCATATGCATTTCAATCAACAATATATATTCTCTTTAAGCAAGGGCAAATTTCATTACCTTTTTATATTTTTGAACTAAATAGTTTGAAATTTTATTACAGAGATTTCAACCAAAAAAAAAAAAAAATCAAAACCACCAAAAAATATTATAACTAAATTCAATTTGAATAATATAGTAAAATTACTCTCTTAACTCAAAGAATGCCAACGATTAGTCACTTTCCTATATGTTGGGGAACAGAAGTAGTAGAGAAAATCTCCCAAATGAACTTGACATTTTCTTGATTGTCAAGGCAACTGATTTTCTTGATTGTCAAGGCAACAAATGAGAACACAAGAAATTTGTTAGACACAGTTGTTAACGTTACTGGAGTTGGAGAGCATATAACAACTTTACAACTTTGGCTTGGTTTGACGTTTCATTGACAACCTTTAGACAGGAAATTGAAGAAGATCCCTTAAATGCAAACTTTCCAGCCAGAATCTACGCGTTTCACTCTCATTCAGTCTCGCTTTCTATGTTTGCAATCCTCTTTTGTGAAAGTTATGCCTTTATATCCAAATAAAAAAAATGGTTGGTGTCTCTCATGGTGCATTCCAAGGAAAAAGGACACCCGATGGATATCCATCTCCATAGGAAATGCTAGCTCCACAGGCTGCTTCCCAAAGGACCAATAGAGACAAACTACCAATGAATATTAAAAACAAAACACGGCACCCCATAAGAAATGCCCTGCCGGTCTCAACTCCTAACCCTTTGTTTTGTCGTAGTAGCATTTTGAGTTTATTGCCGGTGCCCTGGAAACCAAAAGCAGTTGGAGTACAAGTCACCAGAACTACCAGGAATTTGCAATATTATGTGAACCAACGCATACCCAGATGTAACAACTGATATTGATAGTTAATGTAGAATCCGATGCTGTATATGTGATCTAATTAACATTGTCAAATCCATGCAATGTCGTAAAGCACTTCCAAAGCTGCCAAAATCTCTTATACAACATTCACACTGGACATTGGAATGCACATGATTAACAAAAAAGATTGAGCAACAAATTTGTGGTAAATGTATATCCTTGAAAACAAAAAATAAGGGGAAACGTCTCCAGATTCATGAAATTTTCAAATCAAGGCTTAGCTTTCAGTGCAGTCTTCTTCAAACTTCCATTCTGCCCGGTTGAATAGGAAGCAGCCCCACCATATTAAAGTTTGAGCATGACTGAATTAACTGCATAACATGACGTTGAATTTTCTCTAGATTGCAGGCCTACCAAAATGCAGTTCACACAGCGCTTACTACTTCACCAGCCGATTGTACACTGTGCGGGATAACTTCATTGAAGCCCGCTTCTGGCAGCCTAAAGCTTAAGCAAAACATTGCCTGAACCATAAAGGAAAGCAAAAAAAAATCGTGCATTTGTGTTGATTCCAAACTTTTATGCATCCATAAACTTACGAAGTACAATAAAATGATTCTTCAGAAAAAAAGAAAAAAAAGTCCTGAAATTAAGAAAAAGATTTCATTCCTGAATCCAGGTAGCACTGCGTACCTTGTTTGGAGCAACATTCCTAACCTTATGAAATATAGGGTCTTGTATGCAGGCATTCAAGGCAGACTCCGCCTCCTGCAAAAGAGTTCAAAAAGAAATTCAAATTATTCAAAAAAAGATGACAACAGTTGAAGAGAAAAAGTTCCTGAGCTTACTAAAACACTATTATATACAGCTAATAGACAAGGCAATGTGCAAGCCACTTGAAATGTGCAGTTAAAGTTTTTCAATTATGCAGAAAGAAAAAAAAAATAGAGAGCAAAACATAACAAGCTTAAGGAATTATTCACTATATCTACGGAGCAAGAAAAAAGGACACAAGGAAACAAATGAAATCAACAAAGGCATATGTACCCCCAGACTTACAGAAATTATCAATTCTTGGGTTTCATTTGCCCGTATGAAGCAATAGCAATGAATCCAAGGTAGAGATCCCTTCCAATATTTCCCCTGGATAAGGCCCCTAAATGCATCTGAGAGACCCAACAAGAAAAAAAGTTTCAGTTTTTTAATCAAAAGAGCAGCATAAAGCAAAAATGGCAAATTTCTAGATATGAAACAAGCAGTTGCTGTATACATGCAAAAAAAATATTTGGCTAGCTTCAAAAGTTACATCAAGGCATTTGTTTCAGGACATAACTAGGCAAGCGATCAATTTTCCAGAATGCAAAAATAAGATCAAAACACTCAATAACAATTTGGCCGCATGAAGGGTATGTTAAAATGCACAAGTAAGCCTAGAAGTTATAACACATGTTGGCAGTCAATGTAAGTTGAAGTTCACAAGGGCTCCCACAAAGGTAAACACTTCACAAGAACAGAGAAAAAAAGTAGAAATTGTGCACTGGGTGTTTCAAAGCTGAGAATTCACAAAATGTATGTGCAATAGGATGTCTAAGCAACCAAACAAAAAGGGGTCATCACCTCATGCAATACACAAATCATATCATCTGCAAGATATACATGCAAACCCATTCTCTTGATGACAATTTTTATGTGTGTATGTGTCTGAGAGTGAGAGTGCAAGAAAGTGTACCTAGAAAATTTACGGCAGAAGCTGGAAGGTTCATTATTACATGATCAACATGCTCCCAAGTCTTAGCATTGGGCAACTCAGAGCCTCTCATCCTCTTACTTGTCTTTCCTTTCCTCCCACTAGCACTGTTGGCGCTTCCATTTTCTGCAGAGGAAAATGAAATGAATAAGTTCAAATTTCTACCAGACAACATGGAGATAAAATGTATGCATTCATAAATCGTAGTATTTAAGATGCAGAACATTGAAATATATAAAATAAAATCACCACATACAGTCTAGTTAATGAGTTGATACCAGATAGTGTAGCTTATCATACCTTCCCAGCAACCATCTGAAGGTCTCTTAGATGCAGTCACAGATGCATCTGCATTCCTACAGCAATTTTGAACACCCTCCAGATTGCTGGTAAAATTACCAGGTACTTCTTTAACCTCAACTGCAGGAAGCCAGAGAACAAAGATAAACTTTATGCCACAATTTACAGGAGCATGAAGTACAGATCGAAACAAAATGTTACCATTAAGCTCTGCACTTTCTTTCCCTGTTTCTTCATTGGCCTCTATGCCAGAGTGCTCACAAGCTTTAAGAGTTGGAACATCAGATTCAGAGTTAATTTCACCGGCTGGTGCTGCCATCAATTTAGAAATAAATTCCCTAGCATCCATATTATATGCACGAACACTGTCATCAACCTTGTTGACTTTTGCATTAATCTTCAAATAATGAATGCTATCCGGATTTAAATCATTAGCAAACACAATGCATCCTTTCTGAGCTGCTGGAATAGCAAAAGGACCAATACCAGCAAACATGTCACAAATTATCTCACCGGGCCGAAACTGGGATATAAGTCTTAGGTGTTCATGTTCCAATCTCGAATTCCAATAGACCAAACTGTAATCTAGCTTGAATGTTGCACCGTATTGCTTCACTTCTGTAACCATATTCTGCTCTCCAGCTAAAATTTCAAACTCTGGCACTCGAAACTCATTTGTAATTGTTCCAACTTTATTAACAACAGTTTTGATTCTTGGATAATTTTTCTGTAAGGATAGAGTAGAAATTACAGTGGTTACTACCATTGGCACATGGGTAGCAGCAAAGAAATACACTTAAATGAGATCACATTCAACAGCAAAGAGACTGCATGATAGAAAGATAACAAGTACAAATACTCCTTGACCTGTCTGGGAACAATGACCAACATATAAGACGAGAAAAGCACCATAACAGCTATAAGTAGATGGATTACTGGAAGTTCTCCAACTTAAATTGATGACAGCAAAAAGAGTAAACATGAAAGAGCAAAATTAATGTTGATAACAGATAAGCAGGCTTGGTTTAAGGCCAGAATCAAATGATTACTCACATCATAAATGACCTTAGCTATAACATCCTTGAAAGGAAGTAGTTCATCGTGTATGTTAAGATGTGCAATGTGACCTGCAAAAGTAGAATGAACTGTTATTTAGTAGTCTGCGGTAATGTTCCATGCAGTGAGTAATCATAAATAGAAAAGTGGCATGTTGTGTGTAAAACTTGTGTAAATTCAACAGAGAGATTCAAGCATAAATGAAACATCAAAAGGACTGATTCATAGTTTGAATACTTAACTATGGTTTCAAAAGATGTAGGTACCTCCACACCAGGTGGAAGAATCTGCTTCAATACATGATCTACAATCAAGATGACCAATCAGAAAGTTATCCAAGAAAAAAGAAATTGATAAAGAACTTATGCATCACCATAACAAAATACGATGATAATTCTCAAATGATAATATTACAACAGCTCAAGAATCAGAGCAAAGCACCGTGATTAAAAAAATAGAACTACTAAGCGCAACATTTCAAATTTCCTTTGTTAACCCTCATGTTTAGATAACAATTTAGCTGTCAAGAAGATATAATAGATAGTGATAACAATTTCCAATGTATAATAGAACAGCACTGCAACTGACCTGCATCCCAATAGGAATACCCAAGTGTCATAGAATAGGGAACTAATTCAATCTTGCATAATTTATTGAGCTCTTCACGTTTTGGCTCAGGAATATCAGACAAGTCTTTTCTACATCAACAAATTTCCATTAGTGAAAAATAAGAAGCTCATTGATGCATAATGTTTTAAAATAAGAGTCCAGATGTCCATCTAATGAAGCTTGGGTTTGTCTATATTAAGCCAACAAAAAATCACCAAGTCAAATATGCAAATTCGAGAAAAAGTATTTTTTTTTAAAAAAAAAAACTGTTTCAGCATTCCTACCAGGATTCTGAACCTCTTCGGACAAAATCACATAACGGTTTTCTTCACATGTGGGGTCTTCAGTAATTGGTTTAACACGGGCCTTGTTAAGCAAATATCTGCAAATGCACAAAGGGTTTGTAGACTGATGACAGATTCAAAATACAACCATAAGGAACAAATTTTTTTCAAAAAATAATTATGAAAATAACAGGCTATAATATCTCATCAAATTATTCAGTCCTGTGCATGGCATATCACTATCAACTCTCGGAAAAAGCAAAAATCTCACAAAAAAGAAAAAAAATTACCATATGATTAGTCATATAAGTTATGTGATTTCACCATTGAGTACACATTTTATTCTCATTCACCTACATCTCTACAAATGGAAGAAACACTGACAACAAAAAAAAATTAAAAAAAAAAAAACGAAGGTGCAACACCACAATGAATCTGAAGCATAAAGTCATATTTAAGTTATCCCTCCTAAGCAAACCCTTTGTCGCGTAAAAGAAACCCACATGGGCGCTGTGCTAACAAGTGTCAAAAACACCAACAATGATCAGAAACATGCTTCAGCGTTACAATTGATAATAGCACAAGCTACAACAGTCAGTAACAAAAAATCAAAACCTTTTTACTAATTAGCATTAACTTTAGTATTGACGGCTAAAGTGAGTTTCTACAAAAGCAACACATTGAAAATTTGATTAACGCACATGAGGCAATCTCTGAGTAATTGAAAAAAGACTTAGTATACGTGACCGTACCCATTTAGTATCCGAGACGCAACCTTACAATGTTCGCGTGGGATTCTGAGAGCCCATAATTTCAGGTTCACATCAAACTTGCTATCGTCCAACATTGCAGACTTTGGAAGAATTAATTCACTGCCTAAAATAATAATTAACGTAAGGATATTAACAAACACAGTAGAGTACACACGAATCCCAGTATAAACTTATGAATGAAAATAGATTGTCAAGAAACCCGGAGGATAAGCAGCGTGCGGCACTAGGGTTTAAGCAGTGAGAAACGGGGTTTCAATTTGCAAAAATAGCACTGTTGAGTTTTGACTAGTTGAGGAATGAGGTTTTTTAGTCAATCCCACGACAGTCTCTGACTAAACCCTAGTTCTCATAAACAACGGAGTTTAATTTCCAAAAGAACCCAACTTAATCTCTGACCCCCCGAATTAGGCTGACTTTTAATGGTGGGCAATACCAAAAGAATCCAATTTGATTCTGACTACACCCAACTTCTAAGTAAACTTAAATATTGGGCTGACTTTTATTTGATGGGTTCTGCTAAATACACCAACATATACTCTCTGATTACACCCCTTATCTGAGTAAACCACATACATATTCTAAGGAAACTACAATATCGGGGAAAAAAGAACCCAACTAATTTCTGGCTACTAAAAGATCCCTATTGGGCTAACTTTAATTCGATGAGCTATTCTAAAAGAACCCAATTTGATTCTGATTACACCCACCTTTTTTTAGTAGACCACAACATTGGACTAACTTTTAGTAGGTGAATTATGCTAAACCAACCCAACTCATTTCTGAATACATCCAACACTGAGTACACTTTAATATTGGGCTCTTTCATTAGACGAATTGTGCTAAAAGAACCCAACTTATATCTGTTTACACCCCACTTTCATATGACTGGGCCGCCCTTTAATTGGTTAGTGGTGCCTAAAGAAACAAACTGATGTCTGACCACACCCCTTTTCTTTCCAAATTTCTATATTGGGTTGACATGCATTTATTAAAAGACACCTTCTGACGTTTGACTGCACCCCTTTTCTTGGTGAACTACAACGATGGGCTGATTTTTGTTCGGTGAATGATGCTAAAAGAAACCTAAACACACTCTGACTACACCCTTCTCAATTAACAAGAATCCACTTCACTCACTGACTACACCCCTCTAACATCGGCTGACTTTTTATGATGGGTGGTGCTAAATTCTGTCCTTACCTACTTCTGAGTAAACTACAATATTGGGCAATCTTTTTTGATTCTAAAACAACCCAACAAACTTCTGACTACACCCTCAACGTAGTGAACTACAATATTGGGGTTTGATTTGATGTGCCATACTAAAAGAACCCAACACATTCTCTGATTACGCCCCTCTTCTGAGTAAACTAAAAATTGGGTTAACTTTTTAACAATGCTAAAACAAGCCAACTCACTATCTGACTACGCCCTACTACCCAGTAAACTAGAATATTGGGCTGACCTTTATTTGATGTTTGACACTTAAAGAACCCAGCTCACTACCTGACTACACCCCTCTATACTATAGTGAACGATGCTAAAAGAACCCGTCTAACTGTCGGACTATACTCCATTATTGAGTAAACTACTATATCGGGCTGGCTTAACTAGATTTTAAATATACCCCACTACTGAGTAACTTATAATATTGGTCTGACTTTTATATGATGATGAACTATACTAAAAGAACCTTGTTTGCTTCTGACTACACCCCCCTAAACCACAATATTAAACTACCCCTCATTGGTGAATTAATCTAAAAGAACCCACTTGATTTCTGACTACACCTCACTTCTAAGTAAACCACAATATTTGACAGACTATTTCTTAGTTATACTAAAAGAACCCAACTCATATCAGACTACACCCATATTTTGGAAAATTTAAAATTGGGCTCTTGTATTTGATGAGTTATGCTAAAACAACCCTTCCTCATGTAATTGGGCCGGCATTTTGTTTAATAGGTTATACTAAAAGAACTCAACGAATTTCTGACTACACACCATTTCTGGGTAAACTACTGTATTGGGCTGACTTTTTTTATTAAAAGAATCATACTGACTTTTTACTGCACCCCTCTTCTGAGTGAACAACAAAATTAGCTCTCTTTTATTTGCTGAGTGACGCTAACAGAAGCCTAAACATTCTCTGACTACAACCTTCTTCTTAGTTGAATATAATAAAGGGCTAACTTTTATTTCTAAAAGAATCCAATCCACTCTCTGACTACACCCCTACATGTTAGGCTGCATTTTAATGAGGGATGATGCTAAAAGACCCCAATTTCATTCTGTCTACACTGCACTTCTGAGAAACTATAATATTGGGCTAGCTTTCGTTGATACTAAAACAACCCTAACTAAGTTCTGACTACACTCCTCTAACTGAATTAACTGGGCTAACTTTTATTTGATGTGTTATTTTTAAAAGAGCCCAACAGATTCTCTGATTGAGCCTCTCCAATGAGTAAATTAAATATTGGGCTGACTTTTGACAATACTAAAACAACCCAGTTAGCATCTGACTACACCCTTTTATTGAGTAAACTACACTTTTGGGCCTACGCTTATTTGAGGATTGATGCTAAGTATACAATATTCAGTCCGACTACACCCCTCCCAGGGGAAAACTACAACAAGGGGCTGACTTTTTGTTTGATGTTTGATGCTTAAAGAACCCAACTGACTCTCTGACTATACCCCTCTGAATTGCAATGCATGATGCTAAACGAACTCCACTGCCTTGCTGACTACCTACACACTTCTAATGAGTACACTACAATATTGGGCTGACTTAACTGGATTTTAAATATACCCCACATCTTAGTAATCTACAATATTGGGCTAACTTTCCTTTAAAAAAGTTGTGCTCAAAAAAACCCAAGTACCTTCTGAGCAAAGTAGAATATCGGGCTGACTTTTATTTGATGAGTAATGCTGAAAGAACTCATATAGATTCTGACTACATCTCTTTTCCAAGTAAACTACAACATTGGGCTGACTTTTTTTTTGGTGACTGATGCAAAATTAACCCACCTCACTCTCAGACTACATGCTTCTTCTGAGCAAACTAC
This sequence comes from Khaya senegalensis, assembly GCA_032402905.1. Lineage (NCBI taxonomy): Eukaryota > Viridiplantae > Streptophyta > Magnoliopsida > Sapindales > Meliaceae > Khaya > Khaya senegalensis. Next base: position 20,329 of record CP135556.1, on the reverse strand, counting down.
AACACTCTATACAATTTGATTCGCTTCTCCCTGGTATGGATGAAGAAGACATCCAATCCATGCTCACAACACAACTTATCAATTTGTATTCGCTCTCTCCCTCTATGGGTTTTTTACCATCAACTTTTATACGAGTGTTGTATTAGTGAGAGTATAAATTATTGTTGACTATCAAATAGTTATTAACCATAGAAACTTACTCTGACGGTCCCTTCTATGAAAACAAAGAGAAAGTAGGAATTAATTTGTTTCCCTCTGTTGTATTGGAAATTACATTATACACATAGACCAATTCATAAATGTACAAGTACAAAATCATGGGGAAGAGAACAGAACAACAGAAACAAGAACAACTAGGGGGATTATGATTTCCTTCTCATTCAAAACAGATGAGAATAAGCTGACTGTAATTTCGTACTTACACTAATTGGCCTTTCTAATCCAAAAGGTCTTTAACACTACCCTTGGATTGAATTTCACTTTAGCAGTAAACCCAAAATTGATTTCTCCAATTTTCCTGACAACCAAAATTCAACGGCATGTTTCTCCGTTGACTACGAGATATATATTATTTTCCGGAAAGTTCCGATTCCGCCATCTGTACATACCCATCAATCTGATTCTTTGCATCAAACGGTAACCGATTAATCCGACACTTCGTGATCGTGCCAGCAGAGGAGCATAGAGATGCAGCGACGAAGGATGTAGAAACGGGTTTTCTGTTGCTTCACCATCAACAAGCATCGCTTTTTGATGCTGGAATCCTGGCGGTGGTTTTTACAGCGGCCAGATTTGGAGGTTAAAAAGACGTAAGGAACGGCTGACATGGTAGAAAATATATAACTTGTAAACTACAGGAAGAAGAATTTGAGAGAACACGGTTGGCTGTCATCGTTATTGGTTGTATAAATAGACCAGAAGGAGAAGGAGGAAGCTACAGACAGCGTGGTCCCATGTCTGAAGTTTGGTGTGAAACCTAGGACTGTGACGATTTTACATTGTTACCCTCGTTTTAAATCATTTTTATTTTCTATTTTTTCACCATAATCAAGGTGCGATTTTCGTTTCAATTACTATTTATTTATTTTTGACTAATTTTTTACATATTTTTTATTTAAAAATAAATTTATTATATAATATTTTAGAATTGTTTAAAGATTATTGAGAATATAGCCTACTTTTTTAATTATATAAAATTTATATATTAATTAGAAAATAAAATAATTGGTTAGTTATAATTTATATATTAATTAGCATTTATGAAAACTATAATTTGTCGTATTTTTAAAATTAAAATTAGAAAAAAGTATAATGTTTAAATATACCTTTATTAATTCAATAAACTACCCACTTTAGAAATTAATTATTTTATTATTGATTTATAAATTACTTTTAATTTTAACATGTTAATTTTATTTTTTATTTTTTTGTATATTTTAACTTTTCAAAATTTTAAGTACACTCGTTGTTCTTATGTGATAATGTTGACAATATTATTTAAAAAAATACATAATTTCAAGCCATAGCTATATATGACGTATAAGCAAACGAGTGAGCAGCGAAATAAACTCATAAACAAAAGTCATTATTTATTAAACAATTTAAATGTGAATAAAAAATTCATGAACTAATAAATAATATTAATAGATATATATATATATATATATATATTACCTATTTTAACACCAAATGAAGTATCTTTAATGGCAACAAAAAATTCATGAACTTGTAATTATATTTAACAAAAATATAGTATATAATTTAAAATAAAAATTAATCTTTCAATTTTTTGTATTTAAAATTTTATTTATATTTATTAAATTTTAATTTTAATTATAAAAATNATCTTTAATGGCAACAAAAAATTCATGAACTTGTAATTATATTTAACAAAAATATAGTATATAATTTAAAATAAAAATTAATCTTTCAATTTTTTGTATTTAAAATTTTATTTATATTTATTAAATTTTAATTTTAATTATAAAAATTTAACTAATTACTAAATATATCAAATTAAGTATTCGAACATTTATTTAATTGTATTAAAAATATAGATTTTAACTTATTTTGATAACTTTTGTTTAATACTTCATTTATGAATATGAAAAGTTTACTCAAATTAAGAGGTACATTGATTACTAATTTATGCAAAAGGTAAAGAAAAGTCATTAGAGACTACTTAAACGACAAAATGATTAATAATAATAAATAAATAAATAATAAAATTAGTAAAATAAAATATTATCTTTTAAATATGGAAAAATTTTTAAATATAAACAAATTCAAATTCATTAATTAAACATGCAAGGGCCATTTGGTCCTTACAATAAAAAAGAGTAATTGCGTTGGTCAAAAACCAGCGGGCCTCAGTCAAAACTGAAAAAGACCCAAAGGCGAAAAGAACCGTACAAGGACAAATGCAGCCCACACCAGCTTCAACACCAAGCTTCGAGAAGCTGACGTGGCACAGTTGTCGTTACTTATTTAACCACGTTTTCCCATTAGACTTCTCCGCAAGGTAGGTCGGCCGGCTCAAGTTCAATTTACCTCCCCCGTCGCTTTCTCGAAGAAATATGAAAGTCCTTGTAATGAGCAAACTGCAGCCACGTCGAGGGTATTTTGGTACCACTATAGTCCCAATTGGACACGCGTTTTTGTTTGATTGGCCGTAAATTATTTTCGCTTGTAAGCGAAAAGGATATTATTATTATTATCCACATACGAAGAAAGATTTGTATTCTACTTCGTGTGCTGATGCGCACAGCCGACAAACGTCATCGTATCGGGCCCAATCGAGTCAGAGATTGGAAGCCGTGCGTTATCCTTTCTTGTTTTCTATAATTTTTTAAACTAGTTTCTAGATATTTAAGATTGTCAACATGGTACAATGCATCTAACACCGTTTATCAACCGTTAACTGAGGTTCTTGTGCCGTTATAAGAATTTAGTCCTGGGGCCGTCTATGTTTTCAGGTGGTAATATTTGTCTAGAAGCTTCTCGGTGTATTCTCCAAATGTAAGCGCACCTTCTGACGGTATCACCTAAAGATAACAGAGAAACAAAATCCGTTAAAGTTATATAAAGTTGCTCTTTACATGGGGGAAGAGAAAGTGGGCATGTCAACACTATCCACGCAGGCTGTCAATGGCGGAAAAGAAAGTGGGCATGCAGATGAGAGTTGATCATGGCTACACAACAGGGTAACTGATTTTTCTGCAGAATTAACTAAAATGCATGTCTTGAATTTAATAAGCAAAATGAAGCAAAATATTATATTTTCTTTCTAATAAATGGAGACGAAGCAATTATGGAAAACAGGGAAAAGAAGTGCACAGATGAACCACTCAGTCTCCTCGTTATATTTCTACAAAATTTTCAGCAGGCAAATGCGCAGGAACATGTTATCACACAATGTTCAAAAATGGTGCAAGCAAGGTATAGGTCTTAAGACACATACCTCTCTGTGAATATGTCCGTCCTCTGGAAAATTAAGCTTTTCATCCCTGCAAGATGAAATTAACGCCATAAACTCAGATGACAGCATAGCAGCTATGGCTAGATTTTTGTCCGGGCGGATCTATCAACAAACTCTAGAAATTTTGAACATGTTAGAAATCTACTTTGTGAATAAACCTACCAATCTGGTTGCATAAATAATGCAAATGTTGATCGGTCAACACCGGAAGCCTCCTCTCCTTTTGGTGCCTACCAGACCACAGACAAACAAGACATTATTAATGCAGAATATGGCAATAGAAACAGGACCTAAGATTTAGAACATCAAAGTTTTATGGGGTTATGTGCAAATTGAGGTTAAACATTGGAAAATTTAAATTATCTTCTTGATTCTTTATCTTTTTGAAATATGTTCTGGCTGCATCCTGGAAGCTCCTGTCCTAAACCACGTTTTGCTACCATACACATTAAAGAACGGTTTCATAGCCAAAGTACCAGTCCATTGCAAAGAATCTAATTTCAAAACCTTATAGAGGGAGGTATTGCCATATGCTTTATTGTATCAATTCAAGTTAGAAAAGAGCCCGTGAGAGATATAAACATATCATTGACCCCCTTATGGGATAAATATTGATAAATCTCAGATACTAAAGATTGAATTTGAGATCACAAACAAACAAAATTGGAATTATTTGAATCAGTTTTGTGATTACTACATGCATGCCATATCATTTCTGCCAAAATCTGCCAAAAATAAAAAGTGAATTATAGAAAGTACCCTGACACAGTGAGGCGTTGCACAAAGAAACCCTCTTGACAGTATTTCAGTGGTCTCACCAATTTGGTACGCAATCTCATCTTCTCTGAAGACAACCTTATGCGCAAACAGAAAAGAGGTTACAATGAAACAACGTATATATCCTTCTAAAGCACAGAGTGATAAATTATTTGAGCTCTACAATATATAAAGAAGTTAGCAATCTGCTTATTAGGGAGCATTCACTAATCCTTTCTATGCATTACTGGATTATCATGATCAAGAATGTATACTTTGACAATTTGACCAGTCCGAGTTCTAATATAAAGCCCTGCAGCACTATCGGGGCAAGGTATTACTATACCATCTCTTGTAAAGATGCCACAGGTCAGACCTGCAAAAGAGTAGGAAAATTGTAAGGAAGACAACTATAATATTGATACTTTGACAAGTATAAAGTTGATACATATTTTTTTTTGACAAAAGGTAACCTTTAAATCAACCGAGAGACTTATCAAATCAATGAACTGAGTTCTGGGATGGAGTGGGGGAAGCTTTTCTTTTAAAAATAAAAAAATAAAATTCCACAAATGACATACTGTTGAGCTAGACAACTAGCTTAGGGCAAAAAAAGAATGATAGTATTAGGTGACCTGAAAAACTGACTACCTGTCAATGAGCCATGGTCTGTATGCCATCCGCACCAAGATGACATTGAGCCATCATCTTGGATACCATTGCTGCAAGTCATTGGAAACTTGTTAAATAGTTATTCAGAAAAAAAAAAAATACTTCTCCTAAATTATAGAATTTATTGGCTATGATTGCTCTGTAGTTTTCTTTTAGTAATTTAAATCAAAAAGCATATTTATCCTACAAATTAGGCATAAATCATAGCTATGACAAAATATATTTAGAATAAATCATAGCCATGTTGAAAAAAAAGAGTACGAATCCACATGACTCATGCTTGACAATCATGGCACTAACTAGGCCTAAATATCTTCACTAGATCACCAGAAAGTTAAAAAACAGAAGAACTGTCCAATGACTAATTCATTAAAATGGCAGTACCCAGAAGATGATTGGTCATACATCAAATTCGTCCAAATAGAAAACGCAAAACAGAAAATCCCTAATCTGGCACTTAACATGGTATCCACAAATTACCATTTACATCTCAATGTCACTCAGATGATCATTATATAAAAATACCAAATCTTACGGAATCTCAAAAGTTAAACGTAAAAACAACCGGGGTTGTCAGACAAGTTAACCTTGCACATTATTCCCTTGGGATGGTAATGCCCATCAAGAAACTGACACTTAATCCATCCATATAGACATGCCAATCTTCTTACATTATACTAGCATATTTCTGGAACCTAAATATAGTAAATTCACAGATCCAAAGTTCTACTCTCTTGCCTCTGGTTTTATAAAGTGATAAAGCTTCCAGAGAAAACCTTATGCCTAAATTTTGTAGAATTTATTTATCACATAATTTAATTGAATCAGGCATCACCAAGATTAACAAGGTAGATCCTTCATGTAAATTTTTCATCTTATGTTTCAATGTAACCATACAACTGCTCCAAAATATTAACAAATATGAAAGATTGTGTTGACTTGATAAAGAACTGAGCTTTAGAATCACTATGGGTATTCCCACAGCCATTAAAAATTCAAGTTATGGGGAAAAATGATGGAATTACCTCTGTTGTGCTGGAAAATAATAAAGCAGACGGCCTTTGTGACACCGTGAGCGAAGAAGTATTTGTTCGTGGCCCCCATTCTCATGCATTATCATTCCTTTAGATACTGCTCAAGAGCTCAAAAAAATTATTGGAATGGTTTATTTGGCCATATAAACATATATAAGATTTACATAAAGAGAGAAAATTTGAAATATTAACTTTTCAGGTATGAAGCATACATCTCCCATGATATGGTTAGTTGAGAGTCTCATGAAACTCAATGTGAATCCATTGAGAAATATTTCCCAAAATCCTTCAAATACTTGTACAAAAAGCAACATTTTTGCAGGACAAAATCCATTTGCCCACATAATCAGATTTTACCATAACATACCAAAAACAGAGCCTAGAAATCTACATACAAGCCATAATATCATGCCTAAGCAATTTACCGTATTGATCGCAATGAAATGCCAACATCAGCCCAACATCTACAATCAACTTGCCAAGACCTTTGAAAGCTAGACATAAATAATTAACCGTCAGTCAATATACAAAAATAGTTGAAACACGAAGAAAATTAAAAAACCAACATAAAAGAGTAGAAGATAAGTATAGCATCAAACAAGAAATATACCCCCTCTTAGAACTTCATTTTCATAAGTTGGCAGAGATTCATACCAGAAGATAAGATTATTATAGAAATATGAACATACAAAAGAATAGTAATGAAACTAATGTCTGCTAAAAAGATCAGTTAAAACTCATGTCAGTTTAAAACAAATGTGCTAATAGGGAATAGATGATGACAGTATGAAAAATAGTATGGACCACAAACAACGTACTTATTTCCCAGCAGCACATGTACACAAACAGTCATAAACAGAGAAAAACTTGAAATTGGTTTACAATAACTATTGAAACTATCTAACAGCCAGATCACAAGCAGAGAAACCAATAGGCAAAATGGACAAACATCGCAATTATTTCCACAAACAAGCATAGGACTCGACATTTTATGACTTCGTTTCACATCAAGATGCTTTTATTGGCAGTTCTACAATGACCATCACAGTGTAAATTATATTTGTAGCTTTTAGGTGGCTACTCATTCATAACATAGCTTGCAAAACTGCAGTTTTAGGACTCAAAAAACTCTTTCTGACAATGAACCCTAGAATTATTGTATAACTATTGTCAAACAAACATATCAAAAGACAATTTCTGGCATGCAGAAGAAGTCACCATTTGAAGTCAACAAAATCTCAGAGTGGTCATTTGTGAACATACCCATTTCAAGTTCTGGCAATGCACCATGAGGCCATATATTTGAACCACAATATGATGGATACCTAAAAGACAGAGAATGGGGGATAAATAGAGCAACTAAAAAAAGTTCATTTTTTGTATATCCAATATAAGTATGCTCAAACAAACATAGATGAATGAACACATATTTGCAGAGGAAAAACTTATCCCAGTTATTATCTTGTTGTCTGGCTGTATAAAATCCAGTGCAACAACCGGACAATCGTAAGTTACTAGAAGCAATTGAAATATTCTTAATATATTTTAATATCTTTTACCGTTGGACTAAAAAGGAATCTGTGGTAGGCACATCTAACAGTGGATTTGCATAGAATGAGCCCTTCAAAATATCTGCACAAGCATGAAATCAAAAATGTTAAGCCCCCATTCAGTGAAACTTGGCACATTATTCGCCTGTAAACTAACAACATGAAAAGAAAAAAAAGAAAAATCATCAAAAATTATGGAAACACCAACACTTTCTAATAAAATGTATCAACAAGAAACAGTTAACATCTGAGCTGATCCTACCAAAAGCAGGACAGAAGATACATAAATACAATTGCAATTACATCTGGCAGTCAGAATATTCTCATTTTATGTTTCAAAATTCCTCAAAACTTCAAATGACTCCCCCCTTTCCATCTCCAAACCTTAGAACTCCCACACTATTCTATCACTTGCATACTAAAGTAGGCCGGGGCATCAATCCTGCAAAAGATACAGGCTCCTCATGCCCCTTAATTTATTGATGCAATATCCATGTATCACAACAGGTGAAAATTTGAGATTGAAATTTGCTTGGCCAGTGTTAGAACACACTAATCATACTGGAAAACCCATATTTTAAATTTCCACAGAAACAATTGGATGCTGTTTATAATATGAAACCATACCAAGCTTTCCAGATTCAAGCTTCTCTTTCCCATGACTCCATCCAAAGTTGTACCTAAAGACAAAGGTTGGTAGAAGGAAAATAAGAGTTGAACCAAATTAAGCTACGAAAATGAGTAAAGTAAATATGAGAAAAGGAAAAGTGTTATTCAGGAGTCAGTTGAGAAGTAGAAACAGACCTACTGTGATGATCTTCAAGATCCTTCTTCACCTCTTCAGGCAGGTTAGCTATTCTGATAAAATAGAATCTAGTGAGCAACTTATATAAAAATTACTGTGGTTGTTGATTTTAAATCTACCAGCAAGCTCAGGATGAATCTTATACCTAGGAGCAAGATGTAGAAGATTTTGACGCAATGTAGAAAATCCAGGAACCTATAACAATAAAATGTCAAATTCAGACAAGTAATACAAGCATATTGAAAGCTATAGAAAGCCTAATACCAAACCAAAGATAAAACATTCTCCAAATTTACCATGTAAAACCCCATGCAAGATACATCAAATATAGAGAATAAAAAAGATTCAGTAAGTTACAGACACAACGTTAAATTGAAGCAGTGATCGTGTTATGCTAACGGTTGGGGAGGCAATCATCATTACACTATTAAAGGATGGAGACGGGACTTCATCAAACTTGCTTTTATCAATTATTCTACATATTCTTTGTTTTATAGAAGACATTGCAACAGGTTTCATCATATTCCAAAGTTGTGCTTGTTATACCACACTTGGGCAATGAAAATGCAGTTTATACCAAACCAATGGACATCTCAGCTCCAAATATGCACTTAAAGATCGAAAGTCCGTAGAGAAAATTAATCAACACACAATTAATCTTCCAACCTTCTCTTACAACTTTCAATGATGGCAATAACTGACCTGATATATCCATTCAGATTAGAATGTAAACTATGTGAGGTGCTTTTGTGGATAAACAAGACATCAAAAGAACCATATACCAAACAAAACCACAAGCATATTTATTGAATATTTCAACACGAAATATTCACTACATCAATTTGCTTATTTCTTGAAAACAGTGCATACATATCAAAATTCAAGCATCGCTCTAATGGTAATCCCCTTTAAATTTTAATTGTTCGGTTGCTACAGTTGTTTAGTGCGAAAACACCAGCTAATAGAGAGAAAAGCTTCAAAAACCATAGAGTAAGTACAAAACAATCGTCAAATGATAGTCCTCTCCTACAGATTCTCCGTTTTGAACTGCAGATTCAGTGCAAGTTATCGTTGTTTCGCACAAAAGCAAGGCTAATTTGGTACAAAAGAAATCTGCATAGTTCAAAACGGCTGACTTGCACCAAATCTGCCTTTTTGAAAGTGCCCTACGTCCACAACTGAGAATTTCTACGCCAAAAGGCTGATAAAACAGAAAATTATAACTTAAACAAATAGTTGAGTACTGCGCTTGTAACAATACTTGTTAGCGAAACAGAAAATCGAAAATACACGACAGGATAACTCAATCTCTGTGCAAGAAGAAAGGACCAAAGTCCAAGGGAAAAAAAAAGGACAATTCAATTGGAAAATATTTTCCATACATCTGTAACTGATAGTATTCCAAGCCCGTTGGGTCCAAACCCTTCTTCAATCTTCATCGACAAGTCAGCATTCTTGTCCTGTCTCAATCAATCAATAGAACAGCCAGCAACTTTCAAACTCGTGCATTTACGTTAACATACACAACGAGACTGAGAACGGAAGGCAAAAGAGGGAATTTACCTTGAGCTCCGAGTACGAAATCTTGACGGTGCTGAGAGTAGGGAAAAGGGTTTCGGACGAGCTGGACATCTTCTGACACGTAATCCGGCGGGAAGGAATACAGTTAGACGGTGACGGAGAGGGATAACCCGGCGGGAAAATGAGAAGGAATTGCGTGCCCAAGTGAGTTTTATAGACAAGTTGCCTTAACATAATCAAACTCATACGTGGTTGCCAATTCAAATGATAGCGACCAGAAAAAGGAATTACAGCAACTAGCGTAACCATGTACGTGACTTTCGTCACTCTTTTCCTTATTGACCATGGTTCCCGCCGTGCGCTCTGATTTTGCCCGAATTATAATTTAAGAAAGAGCCAATGGCGCGTTTGGTTGAAGTTGCAGGTAGAGAAAAAGAAAAATAATTATTGTTGAATTACCAAACGCACCCTGAGATATATACTTAATTACATGTATAAAATTAAAATTAACAATTTTCATAATTTATTTTATTGAATTAATTATATTAATAATTTATCAATTAAACAAATAAAAAATTTATATAATTTTAAAAAAAAAAATCTCCACGACCAAAACTAGTTGTTCGCTCGCTCCTCTCATTTCTACAATGGCGTGCAACGCTCGCCTCTCTCAGTCAGTCCGATTCTCCTTCGCATCTCTTTCCAGATGCAAAGTTTCTCATGCTTCCACCAAGACTTTAATAACCACATTTCCAGTACGTTTGATGAAATTAACTACATCTTCTCGCTCTGTATCAGCCGCTAGCGTGAACTATAGTAGCTCTACCTTCACTTGGGACGACGTCGTTCGAGTTTCTCAACCAGATTATTACCCAGACGACTCTTCCGATCTCCATGGCTACTTCGAGAAAATCAAAATCTGCAATCGCGGTTCAGTAATTCCTTGCCAAAGCAACTGCTTCTATATTTTATTTTCCTATAGTTATTTATGTTGTTATCCTTGGTTGAAATTTTGGCAGGAAATACAATCCGAGTTCCTTCCTTTTACTATCGAAGGACAAGTTGTTGGTTATACACATTATTGGTACAATTTTGTTCTTCACATTATATTTGTAGATAAGCAATAATGTGCTGCTGGATTAGGTTAATCAGGTCATTTAATTTTTAATTTTGAGCAGTTTCGCTAACCACTTAAGGAGATACGATGACGTATTTGTTTACTCTGAAAACAACGGAGGCCGATTTGGCCGTCATGTAACGTTGAATTCAAAGCTGAAAACTGCCGAGGAGAGGACGAGAGGCGTTGGAGAAGTAGTTAAATGCTTGGGTGAAGAAGAGCTGATTCCAGGTATACGAAATGAGGTACTGCTACTTTTGATGGCTAGATAGAAATCGATTCGATTCCTTTCTTGGTGCATGGTGATTTTAAATATATGCTTGTGATTATGCGATTTGTAATTGATATTTATTCTCCTGAGCTTTATTCATTTTGGATTTTACTGTTTCTTTAATCAGTTGTACCCTGTTACATCATCCTTTGGTGCGCCGATCTTTTTCTCGCTTGAACGTGCTGCTGCTCCTTACTTTGGAATAAAGGTGCTTTCAAGTCTTTTGCTTAGCAATGTGGAATTTGTATTTTTTTGTGAAAAAGGAAAAACAAAAAAATATCAATTTTTGGGTCGAAAATTAGTGCTGTCATTGTGCATAAAATTAGAGATATAAAATGATGATTATGAGACTTATGATTCTCTTTATTAAGTTTGATTCCTTGATAAGTGATAAACCAATCAAATAACTTTCGGGTTATAATGGACATTTATAAGCATATTATTCATATGTTACGGACCGGTAAGATGGCTCAATTCAAGGTCAATCTTTATTCAAGAGGAAGGAGAAGTTTGGGTTTTAGATTGTTGGCTATATATTCTACAACAGCTTTGATAGCTGTATTCTTTTAGTGGGAACAGAAATTCCAAGTCTTCGAGTAATAGTAGTTTTGAATTTTGTGAGATTCTGTGGACACTGGTACACCATTATGATGTCTTATTATTTTCAGTCATTATTTTTTTATCATTTAAAAAGTGGAGTTAAATATACATTCTGTGATGATTTTGTTTTACTCAATTTGTGCAAGCCACTATCTTCATGTATCTTTTTCGTAAGTGCTAGTTAATTAGTAACTCATGTCCCAACAAGTATAGAGTGAGCCACAGGTCTAAATCCCAATATGTCCTTGAGTTATTATTTGTTACATATTAATGTTTGTGTCTCCTTGATTGTCTTTGTTTCAACTAGTAATCTTGAAATTTTTCCATTTTACTCTGTTCTATTGTGCACAATTGTAGATATAAAATTTTATTATTTTGCATTCTGGTCAAAGACAGAAAGATAATTTCCAAACTTCACAATTTTTTTTAAATTACTGATAGTTTTGATAAATGAACCTGGCTATGGACAATTACGTTTCTGCTTAACATATCTTTCTATTATTTCTGAATTACCTCTTTCAAGAATAGGCTTATGGCGTTCACATGAATGGCTACGTTGAAAAAGATGAGCAAAAATTTCTATGGATTGGAAAAAGAAGTCAAGTCAAACCGACTTATCCAGGAATGCTTGATCATCTAGTTGCGGGAGGATTGGTTTGTAATAAAAAACTCATTTCCTTTCACTGGTTGGTAGTATTGGATCATCTTTTGACTTGTATTGAGCTGAATGTTGTTGCAAAAGCTCAAAAGTCATCAGTTGATTCTTATAAGTCCTTTTTTATGCTAGTAGAATAATGTCAACATTTACTGCATAAGCGAGGGCTCAGCTGGGTTCCTTTAACACTTGAAATCACTCACATGGTTCGGGCCTTTCTTTGACATTAGAATAACATGCTTACAATAAAATAAAGCAATGTTTTTTTCACTGCAGCAGAGGGCTCCAATGTGCGTGCAATTGATTGGTGTAGCAGGATTGACTTCCTGAAGTGCTGCTAGGGCAGGAAGAGGGCATGCCATCATGCCAATTACTGTGTGTTCTTAATGTAGCTTTACGCATCTCTTGTAGAATAAGAAGGAAGAGACAAAAGACCATTCTGATAATTGCTATTTCTGTGGTGCCATTAATGAAACATGCTAGCATGAGCTTTAATGTGGCAGGAGAAACTCTGAATAGGTTTCTGCTTAGTCATTTTTTAGTTGGTTGATATTGTCCGTATGTTGGTTAAATATATTTTAAACTGGTTGGGTTAGCCCACTGAGGCATCTTGGATTTGTTAGTCTGTAAAATTCAAATGCTCCTGGAAAAGTCTTTAGTGAGCCCATGGGAACTTGAGCTCAGAGCTGAATATCTCATGGGAAGAAAACCTTATGCTAGAGGAAAATATTTGGTGTCTTACTTCTTGTAATAATTGGAGGCCAAATCAATTGCTGCAGTTGGATAGAGCTTGTAACAATGGAAACCATGGTTTCATTTTGTTTAAAACCTGTTCTCTAATCCTTGTGCTCAATCCCTCTCTCTTTTTTCTCTATTGGCTGGGGGGTGGGTGGTGGTGTTACTGAACTTACTCTTTATGTGATGGTAATCGCAGCCTCATGATATTGCTTGTGGGGAGAATCTTATGAAGGAATGTGACGAGGAAGCAGGAATTCCTAGATCCATATCCAATGGGTAAGCTTTCCTCAGATCAACATGATTATAAAATTTATTCTATGCTTATGTTGGCTAAAAATATCTGCCTTGCTGTGAAAGTTACACATCTCAAGGTTCTGATAAAACCATACTGTCTTTTCTCTTGTGGATGATTGATTATGCTAATGGATTCAGATTTTTTTTTTCTACAGAGCATTACCAGTAGGTGCTGTTTCCTATAGGGACATTGATGGGTTTAGATACAAACGAGATGTTCTGTTTTGTTATGATTTGAAACTACCCGAAGATTTTGTTCCTAAGAATCAAGGTAACTGCATTAAATCCTGTCCGCATAGCCCATTTTTTTTATTAGTGTGAATAAGTTATGAATACAAGCTTTCTTGATCTGCAAGTTTATATTAGCGTTGCTTCTCGGTGTTAAATATTTGTACATTTCAATCAAACATCTAAAGTTGCTGAAAGTTTGAGGAGAGAATTATATCTATTCATCATAATAGCTTTACTAAATGTGTTGTAGATGGAGAGGTGGCGAGCTTCCAGTTGATTCCTGTGACACATGTTGCAAATATCATACGGAGGACAGAGTTTTTCAAGCCAAATTGCTCCCTTGTCATAATTGATTTCTTGTTTCGACATGGGTATGAACATTTGTCCTTGATTGCTTTTCATATTTTTCTCCGAATTTCAGTAATCAGTTAAAAAGAGAGAGAAAAAAAAAAAGAAAGCATAGTTTGTTAATCAGCCATAAGAAAAATAAGTAAATTCATAAAAAGAAAGCATAATCACTCTCTATTTTGACCTGCTAACTTGTGGCATGCGAGCGGTGGTTTATTCTTCTCATATATAGTTGATTCTTTCGTCTCGTAGAAAAGAATAAAAAGTAAATGTTTGTAACTAGAATGCTGTTAAAAATTAGTGAAGGCATATGTCTCTAAATTTTTCTTGGTACCAATACCTATGTACTTTCCATAAGTTTTAGGAATCTCATCTAAGTCTTTGATATTTTGCATGCTTTCATACGATTATGTTGACTAATGTTCTTGCAAGGGAAGGTACATTTCTTCAAAATTTTGCTCTACTGCTGAAATTCATGTGTTTCCCACTAGTTCCAGGAGTCTCATCTCTCTCTGATTTTTTTCATTTAATTTCATACATTTCTGCTGACTAATTTTAGATAGACTTAAGGAATCCAATAAACTTCTTTGCAGAAAGGAGATGATCAAGTTCCAGCTGTATCACTAGAAAAAAAACTCAGTTATAGCATAGCAATCTATCACCGTTGGATCCTAATCTTTCTCCATAATGTTGCAGGTACATTTGTCCTGAATACTTTGGATACTTAGACCTACTGAAGAGTTTGAGAAGTGGAGACTGCACCTAATTTATACTTCTTGCCAAACTCTCATGTCTTTTCTTTTCTTTTTTTTGGTTAGGTTGAATTATCTAATAATTTTGTCTGTGGAAGCTTCATTTTATATTGGTAATAATAAGAAAAATAAAAAGACACGATAGCCCAATGATCTGTTCCCCGTCATTTGGGCGTAACAAAGCAACCTCTTTATGCGTGAAAGTTTATATATGGTGAAATAACGGGGGTCTAAAATGAACAAAATGAATGCAAAGCACGTACATACACACATATATGTATATATATTACCTTATTGATGCAAGCATACGCACACATATTACCTTATTGACTTATTAAAGCACGTATGCATACATATACACATAAAAAGTAGATTTGAAAACAGTAAAGCTGGAAGCTGGCTTAATCGTACCAAAATGGCAAACAGTTTGTTAATGCATTAATTATCTTGTCCTAAGGCAGTAAATTTGTATCAAGGGATATCTCCACTAGCGCATTTGACGATGGAAGCAGGACTCCATATTAGAGAAGAGTTTCACACGCTCAGTTCCTCAGCTTCTGGGCCCAGTGGTTCAAATACAGCTTCAACTTCACTTTGACTTACTTCCTCCAAGCTTGATGGGCTCCACTTGGGATTCTGCAAAAACATGACCGTCAACACTAATTGAGAACTGAATAACAATTGGTGTCAATTGTTCACACAACTGTTACGAATAAGGACTGAAAAAGCATTCTAGTGATTACTACCATGTCTACTGAATTAACCAAGAGAAATTAATTCTGGTTCCACTCATGAAATGTGCACTAATATGAAGCCAATTGTGAAAGAAAACTAATTTAAGACCAATGGTTTAATATTTCGAGGTGCTTTATCAAGCTTTAAAAAGAAGAGAAGCAGAGTATAAAGATTGCTGGTATAAAGATTGTTGGGACAGTCAACTGATCTCCTTCTAAATTCATCAATGACATGCAGTGCAGAAAATTCAAATATTGAGAAAACCTGATCCTTGTCCACCAAGACTGCTCGTACACCTTCAATAAAATCATTTCGCAGGGAAGATCTTAAAGCAACTCGATACTCAGTTTTCATCACCCCACTTAGCTGAATGCAACCAAGTGCAGAAGGGAAAACAATATGTTACTTTTAACTGTTTACTATTAGAGAAGGAAGTCACCAAGTAAAAACAAAAGAGATGAAGAATACTTGAGTAACTCCAGTTTACCTTTGATAATTCATTCTCAGTTTTTCCATATGCTGATGCAACTTTAGAAAAATACTTTTGTGTTAAGCAAAGGGAAAATGGAGCGCCTTTCCCAAGACCTTGAAGAGCCTCGTTAGCCCATTGTACCACTGAAGAAAAGACGACACAAAATTATCAGTGCCATTCAACATCTACAAATAACTTCCTCAAAGGGCACCAACGTTGCATGTTATCTCATTCTCCTTTCCCTAGACAAAATTGCTTAATTAGCTTACCTGAAGCCTCGGAACTTGATTGATGTTTCTTTAGCTCTTCAATTGTCTCCTTAACTGACTTTTCTGCACTAAAGCATGAAACTATTTGAGGTAAAAGCAACTTCAGCTGGGCTTCACTCTCAGGGTCACTGCTATATTTTGCCAAAAGATCTCTGATATCCTGGTGTGGGTCCTCAGAACTGTATCACAAATAATCATGCAACTGTCTAGTGAGAGATAGGAAATCTCTATATATTACTATAGGATCAATATACCATCCCTCCAATTCGCAGCAACAGATGTTCTGTTTAAAAAATATGAATAAATTATGTGCCTAAATCACAAACTATATGCATTACAAAACTCATTTTCATTAAACAGATGAGATTTATACATACCTTAGTTAAATAAAAAAGTTCTAGGCCATGCTAAAATGAAGGAACAGGCTAAGTTTAAATTACATAGCAATAAGTAACTGGAATTTATCTTAATTATAAGCAGCACGGCCATATTGAAAGTCAATCATACCACAACAGACAAGGTTAAACGGAGATTCATTTCCACTGAAACAAAAGTTGGAATAAAAATTAGAAAGATAACGGAAGACATACAAGGTAATTGCCAAAAGGGCTTCCTTCAGTGAACCTAGATTCCCAGATGGAACGTAATGTGTTCCAAGTCCTACAAAGAGTGCATCAGAAGGGGTGGAAATCCTCTTTCCCGTCATTCCAAGATAAGCACCTGCAAGACATAAGAATTTTAAGTGACTGAAAATTCAACTTTAGATCATCAACTAGAGTCCCCAGAGAATCTGCCAATCCGTATACTGGAAAAAAGAAAAGAAAGAAACCCAACATGAAATGAAAGGTCTGAACAAATCCACACGGGCCTAGGTTTTACTGCACAAGACTCCCAAGACAAGAAATGACCTAAGGATTACATCAATATATATGAAAGAATCATACTCCAAAGGCATGTAAATTTACAAGAAAATAAGTCTCTAATTCAAAAAAATTGACGAAAACCTTAAAGATATCCATGGAAACCTTCAAATGCCCACCCCATTCTTAAAAGCCATTTTGTGAAGGGGAAGAAAGCAATTATGACACATGCAACTTTATGGTAACCAGGATAAATGTTTGAAATCTTGAGATGTCATCATCAATAAACAATTCTCTATGTGTTCATAAAACACAAAACCACAAAAACAATTTACAGCAATGATTCTAGCAAATGGTGAAAACTCATCATATGGTTAATAAAATATATCTAAAAAAGAAAGATTGAAGCAACTAGCCCACAATCCCAAAGCCAATCAAAATGACTATGAAACTATTGCAAATATGCAAATTGAACATCTGGCAACAAGCAAAATCTGTTTGTGCCACTTCAGATAACAGAAAGCATACCAACAGATCCTCCTCCTGGACTTTGTGCTGCTATATATGAAAATCCAACATCTGGGAACAAGCCAATACCATTTTCTGGCATGGCTAGAACAGTTTTCTGAGAAGTATTTACAAAAATAAAAAAATTGAGATGAGAAACTAGCACTGTTGTTATAGTTTAATATGCAAAAATAAATTACTCCAGTATAACAAGTTAATAGTGTCCATACCTCTGTTACAATTCTGTAACGACCATGACCAGATAGGCCAACTCCAAAACCCATTGTTATGCCATCCATTAAGCTCATGTATGGCTTCTTGTACTCAGAAATTTTACATATTAGAAAATACTCTGAAGCGAAGACCTGACAGAAAGTGCAACATGATAAGGTATATTAAGTTAAGGGGACACTTCTTTTAAAAAAAGTTGATTAAATTGAAACTTAATAAACAATGAGATTGAACCAAAGTAATAAGAATGAAATGCATATTGCAAAATAAATAAATAAATCAGCCAAATTGGTTGACACAAGAACTGGCTAAAACGGGCCAATATCAAACTCCCAATAGATTTATGCATGCATGTTCATATTTCATCTACTTTGATATTCAACCATATCTTAATTATTAAGCAAAAACATTTCAATCACAGTGTAAAATTTGCAAAACAATAAAAAAAAAACTAAAAATTATAACACAATCCTCCCCCAAATAATATAGAAACTAAAACCCAACATTCATCTGAGAGCCCAAAAGCACATTTGGAAGCAACACTATGTCACTCCAGTCTTGCATTATAACATGTCAACTACAGATGCTTTTTTTCTTAATCTAAATTTGAATATTTATATGCTAGGAATTATCAAATAAATATCTCTTAGAAGTATTTTCATGCCTTATTTTAGCATAATACGCAGGGCTGGGACTATAAGTGCTGACAATCACTGTGAGTGCAACAATAAGCAGTTTGGATGAGATCGATCACTGATGATGGTGTTATTTACAAAACATAAAAATAATAAGCAAATATAACAGATAAATATTTGTCTTCAATTTATAGTGGAAGGAATTGATGGTTTATAGTCAGAAGGACACAACAAGACGTCAATCATAACAGACAATTGGTTTTTGGTCGTGATCTGCTTGACACACAAGCTGCAGATAAACTAAGATCTACGTTATCAATTAGACAAGCACCAAGTGAGTCAACTCATAACAAACATCAAATAGAATGAACAACAAAGCAACATTTAAAAAGGATGAAAAGAGGAAAAAAAAAACACATGGTTAGAGGCAGCTCATTTAAAGCGAGCAATAAATAAATCAAGCAAATAAGCAACAAATGAACCCAGCAAACAAGGAATATCAGTAACACAAGACATGCATTATAAGGAAACCTTCTGCACAAGAGGTGTGTTTCTGTCTTTTTGAATTTCAGCAACAACCCCCTTGATGTCCATTCCTGCATTGCCATGAATGGTCACCTTCAAAAACCTGCCCTAGTTCTGAATAGAAGATAACCCAGAAATATACATACTTATGCATGTGATCCAATTTACATATACTTGTGGAAGATAATTAAGCCAAATGAAGCTTCGAATCGTCCTTCAATAGAAGATACTTAGATAAATGACTCAAAGGAGCTGTCAAACATTTAAAAACAAAAAAAGGAAACCTATTTTTCTTTAATTACCCGCACAAAAGGCACGAGGTGAGCAGCCCTCAATCACAACACATTTAACCATTGGGTCTGATTCCCAGTCTTCGAGAAAATTTTTGTATTTTATGTCCATATCTGTATCACGAATAGCCAACAAATTAATACAAACAAATCCAACAGCTAGAGAAAAGCATCATAGAATAATACAAGCTAATTGTGCAAGACTAAATAAAAACAGTGACAAATTAACTGCTGCTCTGGCTAGTTAACAAGGTCCGATTTTGATAAATTTGTATAAAACCCCAAATACCTCCTCAAAAGCCATAGGCATCTTCTGCTGCATCGCGCAACAAACTTTAATTTTCTACAGCCTATTTTGATTAAATATCATAAACTAGACTGCAGCGTCCTATCAAAACTTGGTTCACACACAACAACCCATATAATAAAATAAGTTGTGAAATTCAACCAAAACTCTTCAATGCAAAATTGCCAGCCCATGAAAAGCAATGAAATTAATGTCACAAGATTTTTTCTCTTTCTTTGTAGTGATCTACATCATTTACGCTTTTCATTTCACAACAGAATAATCAAAATCACCCAACTACCAGAGAGTAAAAAAAGAAAGAATAAAATCTAACTTCAGCTGTCACTTCAACGCAAGCGTGTACTAAGGCAACTTCTAAGAGACAAATAGCCAACAGATAGTCTCTAGCTCTTAAAAAAATTTTATATACAGGAATAAAGTAGTCTCATTAAATCCTACAAAATTAATACATACATATCGCAGAAAATAAGTCATTATACTTAATTACAGCATTCGCAAGGATTAATTATACACGATTATCGAAAAATAACACATGCCGTAAAAAATTCTAGAAAATAGAGACGACGAAAATTGCATTGACCTAGATTCATGGCGTTGAGAGCTTTGGGACGATCGAGAGTGATGACGGCGACTCCGTTTGGATGGACATGTCCTTTCACGAACTCTTCATTGGCAG
>CP135555.1:10125583-10137405 GCA_032402905.1 Khaya senegalensis | reverse complement strand
GGTGAACCTTTGGGAAGTCCATGGTGCCGCATACTGTGCATGGTCCCTATGGCACAACTATAGGCTTGTGTCGGGGCATTTTTCGGCTTCCAAGCACTGTGCAGCAGTGGTGGACGAAAATTGCGGGACGATCTTGCGGAAGGTTGGTGAACCTTTGAGATGTCCATGGTGCCGCATACTATGGGTGGTCTGGTGGGCACAACTTTAGGCTAGTTGCGGGGCATTTTTCGGCAGCCAAGCACGTTGCGGCAATGGTGGACGAAAATCGCGGGATGATCATGCGGAAGACTGGCGAACCTTTGGGAAGTCCGTGGTGCAGCATGCTATCGATGGTCCGTTTAGCACAACTTTAGGCTAGTAGAGGGGCATTTCTCGGCACTCAATCACTCTGCGGCAGTGGTGGACAAAAATCGCGGGACGATCTTGTGGAAGGTTTCCGAACCTTTGGGAAGTCCATGGCGCAGCATACTGTACATCTTCCCGATGGCACAACTTTAGGCTTGTCGCGGGGCATTTTGAGGCTTCCAAGCACTGTGCAGCAGTGCTGGAAGAAAATCGCGGGACGATCTTGCGGAAGGTTGGCAAACCGTTGGGAAGTCCATGGTGCAGCATACTGTGCATTGTCCCAATGGCACAACATTAGGCTTGTCGCGGGGCAGTTTTATGCTTCCAAGCACTGTGTGGCAGTGGTGGACGAAAATCGCGAGACGATCTTGCGGAAGGTTAGCGAACATTTGGGAAGTCCATGGTGCTGCATACTGTGCATGGTCCCTATGGCACAACTTTCGGCTTTCCGCTGGGAATTTTTCGGCAGCCAAGCACTGCACTGCAGTGGTGGACAAAAATCGCAGGACGATTTTACGGAAGGATGGCCAACCTGGGGAACGTCCAGGGTGCCGCATACTGTGCATGATCCTGATGACACAACTTTCGGCTCACCGTGGAGAATTTTTCGGTAACAAAGGACTGTGCGGCAGTGGTGGACAAAAATGGTAGGAAAATCTTGCGGAAGGAAGGCCAACCTAGGGAAAGTCCAGGGTGCCGCATACTGTGCATGGTCCTGATGGCACAACTTTCGGTTAGCCGCGTTGCATTTTTCGGCAACCAAGCACTGTGCGGCAGTGGTGGACGAAAATCGTAGGATGATCTTGCGGAAGGATGGCCAACCTTAGAAAAGTCAGGGGTGCCGCATACTGTGCATGGTCCCGATGGCACAACTTTCGGCTTTCCACCTGGAATTTTTCGGAAGCCAAGCACTCTGCAGCAGTCGTGGATGGAAATCGCAGAATGATCTTACAGAAGGACGGAAAACCTGGGGAAAGTCCAGGGTGCCGCATGCTATGCATGGTCCCGATGGCACAACTTTTGGCTAGCCACGGGGAATTTTTCAGCAACCAACTGTTGTGCGGCAGTGGTGGACGAAAATCATGGGATGATCTTGCGGAAAGACAGCCAACCTCGGGAAAGTCCAAGGTTCTGCGTACTGTGCATGGTCCTGATGGCACAACTTTCAGCCAGCCACAGGGCATATTTCAGCAACCAAGTACTGTGCAGCAGTGGTGGAAGAAAATCATGGGACGATCTTGTGGAAGGACGGCCAACATCGGAAAAGTCCAGGGTGTCACATACTTTGCATGGTCCCGATGGCACAACCTTCGGCTAGCCGTGGGACATTTGTCAGCAACCAAGAACTGTATGGTAGTGGCGGACGAAAATCGTGCAATGATCTTGCGAAAAGGCTACCATCCTCTAGAAATTCCAGGGCGTGGCCTGATGTGCGTTGCCCCTGTGGCAGGACTTTCGGCTCGTCATGGGGCGTTTTTCGGCAACCAAGCACTGTACGGTAGTGGCAGACGAAAATCGTGGGACGATCTTGCGGAAAGACAGCCAATCTAGGGAAAGTCGATGGCACTACTTGTTGTGCGTTGTCCTGATGGCACGACTTTCGGCTAGTCGCTGGCGCTTTTTCGGCAGCCAAGCACTGTGCGGCAGTGATGGACGAAAATCGTGGGACAATCTCTCAGAAAGACGGCCAATCTAGGGAATGTCCACGGCACAGCCGCTTTCTCGTTGTCCCGATGGCACGCCTTTCAGCTTGTCGCAGGGCGTGTTTCGGCAACCAAGCACTGTACGACAGTGGTGGATGAAAATTGTGGGATAATCATGTGAAAAGACTGCCATCCTCGGGAAAGGCCAGGGCGCGGCCTGTTGTGCGTTGTCCCTATGGCATGACTTTCGACTAGTCACATGGCATTTTTCGGCAACCAAGCACTGTGCTACAGTGATGGACGAAGTTCATACGACGATCTTGTGGAAAGACGGCCAATCTAGGGAAAGTCTAGGGCATAACCTGTTGCCCGTTGTCCCGATCGCACGACTTTCAGCTATTCACAGGGCATTTTTCGGCAACCAAGCACTGTTTGGCAGTGGTGGACGAAAATCGTGGGACGATCTTGCAAAAAGACTGCCATCCTCGGGAAAGTCCACGGCGCGGCCTGTAGTGCGTTGTCGCGATGGCACGACTTTTGGCCAGTCTCGAGGTATTTTTCGGCAACCAAGTACTGTGCGGCAGTGGTGGGCGATGTTTGCAAGACAATCTTGAGGAAAGACTGCCAATCTAGGGAAAGTCCAGGGCGCGACTTGTTGCCCGTTGTCCCGAAGGCACGACTCTCGACTGGGTACAGGGCATTTTTCAGCAACCAAGCACTGTGCAGCAGTGGTGGACGAAAATCGTGGGATGATCTTGCGAAAACATTGCCATCCCAGGAAATTCCAGTGCGCGGCCAGTTGCGCGTTGTCTCAATGGTATGACTTTCGACTACTTGCGGGACATTTTTCAGCAACATAGTACTGTGCGGCGGTGGTGGACAAAGTTCGTGGGACGATCTTGCGGAAAGACCGCCATCCTCAGGAATGCCTAGGGCGCTGCCTGTTGTGTGTTGTCTCGGTGGCATGACTTTCAGCTAGTCGTGGGGTATTTTTCGGCAACCAAGTACTATGCAGCAGTGGTGGATGAAAATCTTGAGACGATCTTACGGAAAGACCACCATCCTCGGGAATGTCCAGGGCGTGAGCGGTTGCCCGTTGTCGCAATGGCACAACTTTCGGCTAGTCGTGGGGCGTTTTTCGGCAACCAAGAACTGTGCGATACTGACGGACAAAGTTCATGGGATGATCATGAGGAAAGACGGCCAATCTAGGGAATGTCCATGGTGCGACCTATTGCTCGTTGTCCCGATGGCAGGACTTTCGGCTAGTCATGGGGCATTTTTTGGCAACCAAGCACTGTGCAGCAATGGTGAACGAAAATCGTGGGACGATCCTGCGGAAAGACTGCCATACTCGGGAAAGGCTAGAGCGCGGCCTGTTGTGCGTCGTCGCGATGGTACGACTTTCGACTTGTTGCGGGGCATTTTTCAACAACAAAGCACTGTATGGCAGTGGTGGACGAAGTTCGTGGGATGATATTACGAAAAGACGGCAAATCAAGGGAAAGTATAGGGCGCGTCCTGTTGCCCGTTGTCTCGAGGGCACGACTTTCGGCTAGTCATGGGACGTTTTTCAGCAATCAAGCACTGTGCGGCATTGGTGGACAAAGTTCGTAGGGCGATCATGCAAAAAGACAACCAATCTAGGGAAAGTCCAGGGCGCTAATTGTCGTGCTTTTTCGTGATGGCATGCCTTTCAGCTAGTCACGTGGCATTTTTCGACAACCAAGCAATGTGCGGCGTTGGTGGGCAAAGTTCATGGGACGATCTTGCGGAAAGAATGCCAATCTAGGGAAAGTCTAGGGCGCGGCCTGTTGCTTGTTGTCCCAATGGCACGCCTTTCTGCCAGTCACGTGGCATTTTTCGGCAACCAAGCAATGTGCAACATTGGTGGACAAGGTTCGTGGGATGATCTTGCGAAAAGACAGCCAATCTAGGGAAAGTCCAGGGCGCGTCTTTGTTGTGCATTTTCATGATGGCACACCTTTCGGCTAGTCATGTGGCATTTTTCGGCAACCAAGCACTGTACGACATTGGTGGACAAAGTTCTTGGGACGATCTTGCGAAAAGACAACCAATCTAGGGAAAGTCCAGGGCGCTAATTGTCATGCGTTTTCGTGATGGCATGCCTTTCAGCTAGTCACGTGGCATTTTTTTGCAACCAACCAATGTGCGGCATTGGTGGACAAAGTTTGTGGGACGATCTTGCGAAAAGACGACCAATCTAGGAAAAGTGTAGGGCGCTGCTTGTAGAGTTATTGCGAAGGCATGCCTTTCGGCGAGCCACGTGGCATTTTTCGGCAACCAAGCACTGTGCGGCGTTGGTGGACAAAGTTCATGGGACGATCTTGCGAAAAGATGACCAATCTAGGAAAAGTCTAGGGCGCTGCTTGTTGAGCGTTGTCGCAATGTCACGCCTTTCGGCTAGTCACGTGGAATTTTTCGATAATCTAGCACTGTGTGGCATTGGTGGACAAAGTTCGTGGGACGATCTTGCGAAAAGATGACCAATCTAGGGAAAGTCCAGGGCGCTAATTGTCGTGCGTTTTCGTGATGGCACGCCTTCGACTAGTCACGAGGCATTTTTCGGCAACCAAGCACAGTGTGGCATTGGTGGACAAAGTTCGTGGGATGATCTTGCGAAAAGATGACCAATCTAGGGAAAGTCCAGGGCGCTGCTTGTTGTGCGTTGTTGTGATGGCACGCCTTTCGGCTAGTCACATGGCATTTTTCAGCAACCAAGCGCTGTACGGCATTGGTGGACAAAGTTCGTGGGACGATCTTGCAAAAAGACGGCCAATCAAGGGAAGGTCCAGGGCGCTGCTTGTTGAGGGTTGTCGCGATGGCACGCCTTTCAGCTAGTCACATGGCATTTTTCGGCAACCAAGCACTGTACCACATTGGTGAACAATGTTCATGGGACGATCTTGCAAAAAGACGACCAATCTAGGAAAAGTCTGGGGCGCTGCTTGTTGAGTGTTGTCACAATGTCACGCCTTTCGGCCAGTCACATGGCATTTTTCGGTAACCAAGCACTGTGCGGCATTGGTGGACAAAGTTCATGGGACGATCTTGCGAAAAGACGACCAATCTAGGGAAAGTCCAGGGCGCTAATTGTCATGTGTTTTCGCGATGGCACGCCTTCGGCTAGTCACGTGGCATTTTTCGGCAATCAAGCACTGTGCGGCATTGGTGGACAAAGTTCGTGGGACGATCTTTCGAAAAGACGGCCAATCTAGGGAAAGTCCAAGGCGCTGCTTGTTGAGCATTGTCGAGATGGCACGTCTTTCGGCTAGTCACGTGGCATTTTTCAGCAACCAAGCACTGTGCGGCATTGGTAGACAAAGTTCGTGGGACGATATTGCGAAAAGACGACCAATCTAGAAAAAGTCCAGGGCGCTGCTTGTTCAGCGTTGTCGCGATGGCATGCCTTTCGGCTAGTCACGTGGCAGTTTTCGACAACCAAGCACTGTGCGGCATTGGTGGAAAAAGTTCGTGGGACGATCTTGTGAAAAGACGGCCAATCTAGGAAAAGTCCAGGCCTTGCTTGTTGTGCGTTGTTGGGATGGCACGCCTTTCGGCTAGTCACATGGCATTTTTCTGCAACCAAGCACTATGCAGCATTGGTGGACAAAGTTCGTGGGACGATCTTGCGTAAAGACGACCAATCTAGGGAAAGTCTAAGGCACTGCTTGTTGAGCGTTGTCGCGATGGCACGCCTTTCGGCTAGTCACGTGGCACTTTTCGGCAACCAAGCACTATGCAGCATTGGTGGACAAAGATCGTGGGACGATATTGCGAAAAAACGGCCAAACTAGAGAAAGTCCAGGGCGCTGCTTATTGTGCGTTGTCGCGATAGCATGGCCTTCGGCTAGTCATGTGACATTTTTCGGCAACCAAGCACTGTGCGGCAGTGGTGGGTGAAGTTCGTGGGATGAGCTTACAGAAAGACGGCCAATCCAGGGAATGTCCAGGGCGCGGCCAGTTGCTCGTTGTCCCGATGGCACGCCTTTCGACTTCTTGCAGGGCAGTTTTTGGCAACCAAGCTCTGAGCGGCAGTGGTGGACAAAAATCGTGGGACGATCTTGCGAAAAGATGGCCAATCTAGAGAAAGCACAGGGCGTTGCTTGTTGTGCATTGCCCCCTTGGCACGACTCTTGGCTAGTCGCATGGCATTTTTTGGAAACCAAGCACTGTGCTATAGTGATGGACGAAGTTCGTGCGACGATCTTGCGAAAATACAGCCAATCTAGAGAAAGTTCAGGGAGCGACCTGTTGCCCGTTGTCCTGATGGCACGACTTTGTGCTAGTCACAGACCATTTTTCGACAACCAAACACTGTGCGGCAGTGGTGGACAAAAATCGTGGGACGATTTTGTGGAAAGACTGCCATCCTCGGGAAAGTCCAACCCACGACCTATTGTGCGTTGTCGTGATGGCACGACTTTTGGCTAATCGCGGGGCATTTTTTGGCAACCAAGCACTGTGCTGCAGTGGAGGACGAAGTTTGTGGGTCGATCTTGCGAAAAGATGGACAATCTAGGGAATTTCCAGGGCACTACTTGTTGTGCGTTGTCGTTGGCATGACTCTCGACTAGTCGCGGGGCATTTTTCGACAATCAAACACTGTGGGGCAGTGGTGGACAATGTTCGTGGGACGATCTTGCAGAAAGACAGCTAATCTAGGGAATGTCCAAGGCGTTGCCAGTTGCTCGTTGTCCCGATGGCACGACTTTCAGCTTGTGGCGGGGCATTTGCGGGCAACCAAGCACTGTGCAGCAGTGTGGAAGAAAATCGTAGGATGATCTTGCGGAAAGACGGCAAATCGATAAAATGTCCATAGTGCTGCTTGTTGAGCGTTGTCCCGTTGGCACGACTTTCGGCTAATCACGTGGCATTTTTTGGCAACAAAGCACTGTGCTGCAGTGATGGACAAAAATTATGGAACGAACTTGTGAAAAGACTGCCATCCCCGGGAAAGTCCAGGACGCGGCCAGTTGTGCGTTGTCGCAATGGCACGACTTTTGGCTAGACGTGGGGTATTTTTCGGCGGCCAAGCACTGTACAGCCATAGTTGACGAAGTTTGTGGGACGATCTTACGGAAGGACGGCCAATCTAGGGAATTTCCAGGGCGCTGTTTGTTGTGCGTTGTCCGATTGGCACGGCTCTTGGCTAGTTGCGGGGCATTTTTTGGCAACCAAACACTGTGCTACAGTGGTGGACGAAGTTCGTGGGATGATCCTGCAGAAAGACTGCCATCTTCGGGAAAGTCAAGGGGGTGGCCTGTTGTGTGTTGTCGCGATGGCACGACTTTCGACTAGTCACGGGACATTTTTCAGCAACCAAGTACTGTGCAGCAATGGTGGACGAAAATCGCAGGGCGATCTTACGAAAAGACAGCCATCCCGAGAAAGTCCAAGGAGCGACCTGTTGCGGGTTGTCCCAATGGTATGACTTTCGGCTAGTCGCGGGAAGTTTTTCGGCAACCAAGCACTATGCAATAGCGGTGGACGAAAATCTTGGGACGTTCTTTCCGAAAGACTGCCATCCATGGAAACTCCAAGGCGCTGCCTGTTGCACGTTGTTCCGATTGCAGGACTTTCGACTAATCACAGGGCATTTTTCAGCAACCAAGCACTGTGTGGTAGTGGTGAACGAAGTTTGCGGGACGATCTTGCAGAAAGACAGCCATTGTAGGGAATGTCCAGTTGCTCTTTGTCCCGATGGCACAACTTTCAGCTTGTGGCGGGGCGTTTGTGGGCAACCAAGCACTGTGCAGCAGTGTTTGACAAAAATCGTGGGAAGATCTTGTGAAAAGATGGCAAATCTAGGGAATGTCCAGGTCACTGCTGGTTGAGCGTTGTCTTGATGGCACGACTTTCGGCTAGTCTCGGAGTGTTTTTCGGCAACCAAGCACTATGCGGTAGTGGTGGACGAAAATTGTGAGACAATCTTATGAAAAGACTGCCATCCACGGTAAAGTCCAGGGCGCAGCCTGTTATGCGTTATCGCGATGGCACGACTTTTGGCAAGTCACGGTGCGTTTTTCGGCAACCAAGCACTGTGCAGCAGTGGTGGACGAAAATCGTGGGATGATCTTGTGGACAGACTACCAACCTCGAAAAAGTCCCGGGCGGAACCTGCTGTGCGTTGTCCTGAGGGCACGACTTTCCGCTAGCCGCGGGGCATTTTTTGGCAACCAAGCACTATACAGCAGTGGTAGACGAAGTTCGTGGGATGATCTTGCGGAAAGACAGCTAATGTAAGGAATGTCTAGGGCGTGGCCAGTTGCTCGTTGTACATATGGCAGGACTTTCGGCTAGTGGTGGGGCATTTTTCCGCAACCAAGCACTGTGCGGCAATAGTGAATGAAAATCATAGGACGATCTTACGAAAAGACTGCCAACCTCAGAAAAGTCCCGGGCGTGGCCTGTCATGCGTTGTCCAGAGGGCGCGACTTTTGGCTTGTCGCCGGCATTTTTCGACAACCAAGCACTGTGCGGCAGTGGTGGATGAAAATCGTGGGATGATCTTGTAGAATGACGGCCAATCTAAGGAAAATCCAGGGCTATACTTGTTGTGCATTATCCCTATGGCAGGACTTTCGGCTAGTCGCAGGGCATTTTTCGGCAACCAAGCACTGTGCGGTAGTGGTGGATGAAAATCGTGGGACGATCTTGCGGAAAGACGGCCAATCTAAGGAAAGTCGAAGGCGCTGTTTGTTGTGCGTTATTGCAATGGCAAGACTTTCAGCTAGTTGCTGGTTCTTTTTTGGCAACCAAGCATTGTGCAGCAGTGGTGTACAAAAATTGTCGGACGATCTTGTGGAATTACGGCCAATCTAGGGAATGTTGAGGGCGTTGTTTGTTGTGCATTGTCCCAATGCCACGACTTTCGGCTAGTCGCTGGCGCTTTTTTGGCAACCAAGCACTGTGTGCCTGTGGTGGATGAAAATCATGGGACAGTCTTGCAGAAAAACGGCCAATCTAGGGAAAGTTGAAGGCGCTGCTTGTTGTGCAATGTCTCAAGGGCGCGACTTTTTGCTAGTCCTGGGCCATTTTTTGGCAACCAATGCACTGTGCAGCGGTGGTGGACAAAAAACATGGGACGTTCTTCAGGAAAGACTGCCATCCTCGGAAAAGTCCAGGGTGTGGCCTGTTGTGCGTTGTCCCGATGGCATGGCTTTTGGCTAGTCGCGGGCCATTTTTGGCGACCAAGCACTATGCGGCAGTGGTGGACGAAAATTGTAGGACGATCTTGCAGAAAGACAACCAATCTAGGGAAAGTCCAAGGCGTTACTTATTGTGCATTGTCCCAATAGCACGACTTTCAGCAACCAAGTGCTGTGCGGCAGTGGTGAAAGAAAATCGTGGGATGATCTTGCGAAAAGATTGCCATCCCTTGGGAAAGTCCAGGGCACGGCCTGTTGTGCTTTGTCCCGATGGCATGGCTTTCGGCTAGTCGCAAGAGATTTTTCGGCAACCAAGTACTGCACGGCAGTGGTGGACGAAAATTGTCGGACGATCTTTGGAATTACGGCCAATCTAGGGAAAGTCGAGGGCACTGCTTGTTGTGCGTTGTTCCAATGGCATGACTTTTGGCTAGTCACAGAACATTTTGGCAACCAGGGTGTGGCCTGTTGTGCGTTGTCCTAATGCCATGACTTTTGGCTAGTCTCGGGGAGTTTTTTGGCAACCAAGCACTGTGCGACAGCGGCGGACGAAAATCGTGGGGCAATCTTGCGAAAAGACTACCATCCCCAAGAAAGACCAGGGTGAGGCCTGTGGTGCATTGTCCCGATGGCATGGCTTTCGACTAGTCGCGGGGCATTTTCACAACCAAGCACTGTGCGACAGTGGTGGACAAAAATCGTGGGACGATCTTGCAGAAAGACGGCCAATCTAGGGAAAGTCGAGGGCACTGCTTGTTGTGCGTTGTTCCAATGGCATGACTTTTGGCTAGTCACAGAACATTTTTTGGCAACCAAGCACTGTGTGGCAGTGGTGGACGAAAATTGTGGGATGAACTTGAAGAAAGACTGCCATCCTTGGGAAAGTCCAAGGCGCAGCCTATTGTGCTTTGTCCCGATGGCACGACTTTTGGCTAGTCGTGGTGCGTTTTTCGGCAACCAAGTACTATGCGACAGTGGTAGATGAAAATCGTGGGACGATCTTGCGGAAAGATTTCCATCCTCGGGAAAGTCCAGGGCGCAGCCTGTTTTGTATGTCCCAATGGCACGACTTTCGGCTAGTTGCGGGGCATTTTTGGCAGCCAAGCACTGTGCGGCAATGGTGGACGAAAATCGTGGGACGAACTTGCAAAAAGACTGCCATCCTTGGGAAAGTCCAAGGTACGGCCTGTTGTGCTTTGTCCCGATGGCACATCTTTCAGATAGCCGAGGGACATTTTTTGACAACCAAGCAGTGTGCGGCAGTGGTGGACAAAAATTATGGGACGATTTTGCAGAAAGACGGCCAATCTACGCAAAGTCGAGGGCGCTGCTTGTTGTGCGTTGTCCCAATAGCATAGCTTTCGGCTAGTCGCGCGGCATTTTTCGGCAACCAACCACTGGGCGGCAGTGGTGGACAAAAATTGTGGGACGATGTTGTGGAAAGACTGCCATCGTTGGGAAAGTCCAGGGCGCGGCCTGTTGTGCTTTGTCACAATGGCACGGCTTTCTAACAGCTGCGGGGCATTTTTCGGCAGGCAAGCACTGTGCGACAATGGTGGACGAAAATCGTGGGACGATCTTGCGAAAAGACGGTCAATTTAGGAAAAGTCCAGGGCGCTGCTTATTATGCGTTGTCCCAATGGCACGACTTTCAGCTATCGCGGGGCATTTTTCTGTAACCAAGCACTGTGCAGCAGTGGTTGACGAAAATCATGGGACGATCTTGTGAAAAGACTGTCATCCTCGGGAAAGTCCAGGGTGCTGCTTGTTGTGCGTTGTCCTAGTGGCACAACTTTTGGCTAGTCACGGGAGATTTTTCGGCAACCAAGCACTGTGCGACAGTGGTTGACGAAAATCGTGGGAAGATCTTGCGAAAAGACTGTCATCCTTGGGAAAGTCCAGGGCATGGCCTGTTGTGCTTTGTCCCGATGGCACGGCTTTCGGATAGCCATGGGGTGTTTTTTGGTAACCAAGCACTGTGCAGCAATGGTGGACAAAAATCATGGAACGATCTTGCAAAAAGACAGCCATCCTTGGGAAATGCCAGGTGCGGCCTGTCATGTGTTGTCTCGATGGCACGACTTTTGGCTAGTCGCAGGGCATTTTTCAGCACCCAAGCACTGTGCGACGGTGGTGGACGAAAATCGTAGGGCGAGCTTACAAAAAGACAGTCATCCCAAGAAAGTCAAAGGTGCGGCCTGTTGCACATTGTCCCGATGGCATGACTTTTGGCTAGTCGCGGGACGTTTTTCGGCAACCAAGCACTTTCCGGCAATGATGGACGGAAATCGCGGGACGATCTTGCGAAAAGACTACCGTCCTAAATCTTAAACCCCAAAAACCCTAAACTTTAAACCCTAAACCTCAAAATCCTCAACTATAAACCCTAAACCCTCAACCCCTAACCCTTGAACCCTAAAACCCTTAACCCTGAATCTCAAACCCCAAATCTCAAACCCTAAACCCTGAACATCAAACTCCAAACCCTTAAACCTTAAATCCTAAGCCCTAACCCTAAACCCTAAACTCCTAAAACCCTCTACCTGAAACCCTAAAACCCTAAACCCTCTACCATAAGCTCTCAACTCTCAAAGCTCAAACCCAAATCCCTCAACCCCCAACCCCGAGCTCGAAACATGAAACCCTAAATCTTAAAATCCTT
>CP135555.1:10114753-10125483 GCA_032402905.1 Khaya senegalensis | reverse complement strand
ACACTCCACCCTAAACCCTAAACCCTAAACCTAAAACCCTAAACCTTAAACCCTAAACCCCAAACTCCAAACTCCAAACCCCAAACCCCAAACCCTAAATTTAAAACACAAAACACGAAATCTTAAACCCTAAGACCCAAATCCCATACTGCTAAACCTGAAATTCTAAAACTGTAAACCCTAAATCTTAAATATTGTGCTTTATTTAATAATTAATATATTTTATAAATAAACATTTACTTTTTAATAAATAATTAACAAAACATTTAAAAATGTACAAATTCTAAAAATTCATAATATAACTTCATTTATTAAATAATCAAATAATTTTAAAAAATTTTGAATCAAACAGTTCATACAAAAATATATTTTTAAAAATAACCCAAATTATACCATGATTAGAATTACTTATCTCGAACTAAATTAACACCTTAATTACTTCTAATGGCTGGTCAAATTTTATAATTCATAATGCCCTCACAGGATTATAATAAGAGGTAGAAGAAAATTCGTGACCTACATTATTTTATTAACTTAAAGAATTTAATAAGCATCTTATAATTTAACCACCATTTTTATTGTAATTTAACAAATGATTAATGATTTATGATATTTTATGAAAATCTTAAACATTGAATTAAAAATCACTCTAATTTAAAATTTTCCAACTAAGGCAACAATATTAATACCAAATTAGTTATTATTCTAAATAAATTTCATAATTTTATAATAACTAATGTTACTCTTTTTATTTTTTATTCATTTTTTTTTATTTCGAATGGTTTGTTAGCATACATGACATTTTTAACTCACTCTTTTACATATTTTAATAAATTATATAATGTCACTGTTAACATCTTTTTTAAAAAAGTTAGAATAAAATTTATTTATTTATTTATTTATTTGTATGTGATGAAAAAATAATTTCAAAATTTATTTTCCAAACTCCCCATTAAAAATAATATAAAAATAAATTTTATATACTAACAAATCTCGGAATAAATTTACTCAATAGTTCATTGCATCCAAAAAATCTCATGGAACTTTCAAACAAGGACATACACAAAATTAACAACTCGATGCAAGTTTGGTGCACCATTAGCCATAAACAATACAAGCTCATCATATAATATTAAAAGTATTACAGGTGCCAAGAGTTATATTACGTGGTACCATGTAATCATATGAGATGTATTAGCACCCATTATAGTAATAAGTTGTTTGATTATTATAGAAGAATAGTACAAGGTAGATACTAATGTTCTCATTTTAAGTTAATTGAAACAATCAACTATAAAATATTTATATGTACAAACAAGCTTTAGTTCTAGGACTAAAATATTTCAACAAATTGTTTTTAAAAAAATGCTTATTAAACAAATTTTAAGATAATTTATAAAAAAAATTACACTATTACTATATACTTTATGTTTAGTGTGTATATATTTATTATTTAAATTTAATTTATATTGAATTTTATTTATGATAAATATTAAATTTATCTTTTTTTCTAAATCATCACACATCTCATACATAATTAAATTTTATTTAATTGTCGCTCTGTTCGCTTCTTTCTTTCTTCCTTACTTTCTTTGTTTCTCTCTCATTCTCACAGATAAGACAAGACAATAAGCCACTTCAATGACTTTATTTCGCTTGTATCCTAATCCCCCACAGCCTCTCGTTTTTGTTCTATTATCTGTTTCATCGTCACCTCCAGTCCTCTACGTCGAGTGGGAAAAATGTCACGGTTCCCTAAATTCTTTCATTTTGCTTGTCAAGATACCCACTTGATGCAACTAGGGATCACAAAATCGTAATGAAATTACCAAGCCTAACCCAGACCAGCCCATACAACGGGTTTGGGCCAACAAAACTCGAAATCTTGTTATTTTATTACGAAAAGGGCGTTATCATCATGCAAATTTTGTGTACTTCCCAATGATATTGACAGCCCGGCCTACACAACTAAATTGGGCCATAAAACAGGTTTCTATCACGTTGCAAGACCTTCGGCTCAGCTCAAATTAGAGGATTTCCATGATAAAATCTCGCACGTTTTGGGAAAACATGACATAAAACCAATTCCGAGAAAATTTTCGCCTGAAATACTCTCTGCTACGCCGAAAGAAACCCTCATCTCTGTTAAATTGTGAATTAGATTCTCATAATGGATCTCAACCAGGTGGGTTACTATAGGTGTTAAGCACTTTATAGTTAATTTGACAATTGTTTCCTTTTTTTTTTTCTCTTTTCATCTGATTTTCTTTTTACGAAAATGTAGATCTTAATTTTTGGATGATTTAAAGGATGCCTATTTGTTTGTTTGTTGATATAATGAGAAATTAGATAGGGCCTCTGTTTGGTTCGTGGGAATCTGAGTAAAATGGAATATGTTATTGCAGTGTTGTTTTTTCTTGCAGTAATTTAAAGATTCAATAATTCTGAATCTTACGTTGCGTTAATGTCATTACCTATTGAATTTATTGAGATTCAGCTGTACTTTGATTGTTTGTGGACAACATGTGAATATTCTCTACTAGTTTAAATTTTATAGGGTTGGAGAAAGTTAGAAGAAGCTAATCTATGGAAGACTTATTAACTATCAGATTTATTTGCAGCAACTAATTTACAGTAAATTCGTGATGTTGTTTTGGGTCTTTGTAAATGCTGTTGATTTCCTGGAGATCACATTTATTTGGGTTATTCTTGAACCATACATAAGCATATTCTTGGGTTATTGCTCAAGTTTGATACATTATTTGGTGATTAAAATATTGTGTTCATGACAACTGTCTTGTGCATGTTATTGATTTCCAAGAAATGGATGAGTAGAGCATCATTTTATCCCATTGAGAATTGCTGTCAATTTCCGTCAGTGTATGTATTAATATTTGGTAGAAGATTTGTTTTGCCCCTATGATTTCTCTCTTGAGCGTAAGAGTTGTCGAATTTTCAGCTGGTTGAGTAAGTTCAACATTTTATGTTACGATGAAGTTTGACATCCCTTTCAAAACTTTATGCAAAAGAGATATTTCTTAGTTTTTAACCCTGGATTTTTGTCAAAGCCAAGTTAAATTGCTTAATTGGTTCATATAATTAGTTGCTGCTGTTCCTGATACAGTTTTAATCATGTACAGCCTGCTGGTGAAAATTATGCCAATCCAAAGACATGCTTCTTTCATGTTTTCTTCAAGGTACAGTCATTATATCTCATCCAGGTTATGTATATTTGTATTATAATCCTATTTCATAGCTTGATGTTGCGTTTCTTGTTTTTGGCAGGCTGCAGCTTTGGCATTTTACATACTTTCTGCCCTCTTCTTTGACAGCTTTGTGATCATTTTTGTGGTGACTGTCCTTCTTGCTGCTCTTGACTTTTGGGTAGTCAAGAATGTCAGTGGGCGTATTTTAGTTGGTTTGAGGTGGTGGAATGAGATAAATGATCTGGGTGAGAGTGTATGGAAATTTGAATGCCTTGACCAGGAGGTTTGTATTACCTATTTTATTTAATTTTTTTTATCTTCTTTTCTCAATACAATCAGTCCATTCTAGAAATACTAAGTTCTTGAGAAATTTCCCTCCTGCAAAATTGATACTCAAGTCTCATGCATTGTTATCTTTGTTGCTGCTGTAGTCAATGGCTCGAATGAACAAGAAAGATTCATGGCTATTCTGGTGGACCCTTTACCTTACAGTAAGTGAATACTGTTTTACTAGCATGTCACCAAGTGACAACAGTATACTATCTATACACATCTTGGACAGGTTTAAAAGATTTTATATGTATCAAATAAATGCAAGAGGGAAAACTCTTAGATTTTGAAATAAAATGTTAGTGAAATTTTTATGCAAGATTTCACTATGAAGTATGTGAAAACACTAGAGATATTGGAAGGGAAGATATTGGATGAACTTAAAGTGCTGAGTGTGTTTATATAATAGTGGCGTAGTAATGCTGTGAGCAAATTAGCTTGTCTTTCTGTTGCATTTGTACTTTTTAAAGTAAATTTTGAGATTTCTGATTTCTGTTGCATTTGCTGTGATCCAGGCAGTTGCTTGGATTGTGCTTGGAATATTCTCTCTTATTAGGTTCCAAGCTGATTATCTCCTTGTTGTTGGAGTCTGTTTGACCCTCAGCATTGCAAACATTGTCGGTTTCACCAAATGCCGAAAGGGTGCGTAGTATTTTTATTTTCCTTTTCTCTTTAGCGAGATATACAAGTGTCTGTACAACCTTTTTTTGTTTTTCAGCTAATTAGTAATTTCTTTAGAGTCAACTATAATGAAAGTACTCTGATGCTATTTTCAGATGCTAAGAAGCAGATTCAACAATTTGCCTCCCAGACCATCGCATCCCGGTTCTCCTCTACACTACAGTCAGCATTCAGTGTTGTTTGAGTCATTCAATTACAGAAGCTGAGAGTAAAATGGAGTAAACTTGCTTTGTGTAAGAGATATTGAGAAGAGGTGGCGGTCTGTACAAATTTGTCAGTACTGGATTGGCTTCATTTGTACGTCTTTGCGAAAACTTGTAGATGGTTTTGTATGGACCTTTTGGAGTCCTAATATTTGTATAATGGAACTACAGGAAAATTCATTGATAGAATAACTACTACTCTTTTTGTCATAAGAAAAAGGTTTGTTTTGTTGTTTCAAACCTTTATTATCCTCTTGGCCGTAAAAGTTGAGCACAATCGGGAGTTTGTTTCCAATATATACAGAGTACCATTACATTTTTGTGCAAAATATAGATTTATTGAGAAATGTAAAGATAGTTTAATTGATAAATGCTTTTGAGATGATTAAAGAGATTTGAGGTTGAAGGGGCACATCAGAAGTGGAAAGAAATTTGATTTATTTTTATGTAATAAATTTTTTTAAAAAAAAGTTATATATTTCTTAATTTCTTTGCCCATGTTATCATTGAAATCGAAGAATTGATTCTTGGTGATTAGTTAAATCGAAGAATTTGAAGAAGTCGTATATTTTGGTGATTAATTTTTTTAATATTTTTGACCTCTTACAGAATTTGGTAGATGAGGGGAAAGTTCTAAGTTTACAATTTTCAGCTTTCTTCAATTTCCTGTATTATTGTTTCTTTTCATTATTTAGTCCTTTTAATAATGGTTATCGTTTGCTTGTATTGTCTTATGAGAGAAGTGTTGGTTGTATTAACCGTAGAATACAATTTATCGCCACTGGCAGTTTCTGGATGAGATGCTAGACAATGGCTTCCCTCTTGCTACAGAACCTAACATCCTTAGAGAAATGATGGCTCCAACAGATATTGTTAGCAAATTGTTTGAGTGTCGTGACTGGCAGCAGCTCCAATGTAAGTGACACCCTTCCAGGTGCAACAGCATCTTGTGTCTCATGGCAAACAACTGGCGTGAAATATGCTAACAATGAAGTTTATGTTGATCTTGTTTAAGAAATGGATGCAATTATAAACAGTTGTATATCTAACCTCACGGTATCTTTTTTTTTTTTTTTCAATTATTTTAGATACAAGTGAGGCACCATTAAGCCGTTATTTGAAAAATTATGGGAACTCTTCGTTTGGTTGGATTAATCGTCTCAGTTGCCTATACTATATGTCTCATATTTGTGTACTCCAATGGTTTCCGTACTCCAACCGCTAAGCAATTCTCTCTTTTGTATGCACTGCTCGGGGAAGGAGTCCTGGTGAAATGTGAGATCTACGGTGAAGTTCGAGTGAACTACTTTCGTTAAGGTCTTCCTGATTTGACTCTTTCTTTTGCAAACCCATCTATCTTAGATGAAGTGAGACTTCATCCCTCTGTTCGTTTTCTACCTTGGGAATCCCATCAAATTCTTTCATTTGTGCCTCCTGATGGACTGTTTAAGCTCATGCATTACAGGTGCGTAGTGTTGGGCAGGAATTCATGCTTTAATTATTTGCATCTTTGAATTGAAATGTTTGATACTTGCCTTTGCTGACCGTAATAATGCTGTCATGTGCAATGAAGCAGAAAATAAAATCTTTTGATAGATGTTTTTGGATCTCGATAAAAGGATGCATTAGTCTGTTGTTTCTCAGCCGCCTTTCCCACTTTGAATATGTTGTTTAGTTTACAAAAGCCATTCACTTCTACGCAGGGTTAAAAAGTACCCCGACATATGTAAAGCCACAACTAACTTCCAATGCTGGTCCATGTCGCATCTGTGTGATGGTTGGAATACGAAATGATCCTGTAAAGACAATAGACTCTAACACTGCAATTTCGACTACCTCCTTGCGTTGTATCTACTGATCTGACTTCAAATCATGGAATGGTGAACATTTCTTTGCAATCAGGTAGTTCTGCTGAATTATTGGGATACATCTGCATGTCTCTTTGTTCGGAAAAATCATAACATTTGTTTTTACAGAATCTCAATATATCTCCGTAATGAAAATTGGTAGTTAAATTATAAGGGCCAAATCGAAATCTTTAAGTTGATGAAAAATGGTTGAATTTGATTGTTTGTTGTTGTTTGCGTGCAGATGTGCACTTGGTGGATTGGAAGAATTCCAAAAGATAAAGCTCCTTCATTGACTGGAACAATGGTGCTTGAGACAGGCGTGGAGTGCCTTCACGTATTTCCCACATTTCAGTTTGGTTTTACGATTACGGGTGTAGCCGTCTCTGGTCTGCAAATTGATAAATTGTATCTGAAGAATGTACCTAATCGTCTTTACAAAGGTTTTCGAGCTCTCACACAGGCTGTGAATATGAAGTGAGGTCATGATGCTATTGTTTGTATCTCGATTAATTTCAACTTTTTGCGCTACTGGAAGAGATTTTGTTGTGTATGATAATTCAGTGTTTGCTAAGAGCTGCTGTAATTCATGAAGTTTGACAATTCCTGGAATGAGTATAGTTGGCTTTTTTCTTCAACATGAAATGAGTGGTTCGACAATGTGATATGTACCGTTTATCTTGAAGATGCAACAAGAAGAAAAGAAGAATTATATTGATAATATCCGCCAAAGAATGTACAAACTATCAGAATTACGGGAGCATGCATTACAAAGATCAATAAGCTGAGCCTTGAATTCCAAAAAGTAGGAGAAAACAGTTAGAAATTCTTAGATTTTCAAGAATGAGCAACTGCATGCAGGAAAGCTGAGTTTTGTATTTGCTGAAAGATTGTTTGTTACAGATACACTGCTGAGAAGTAAAACAGCAGACTATATATACACATGTTAAAGACAGCGACAAAACCAAGAAAGAGATATGACAGAGGTGAAAGAGTATGGTGCAAAGGATAAGCTGTTGAACTAAAACCATTTAATCCCATCAGAGCACGCAACAGAAAATAAGTGACAGCACGGATGCTTTGTTGCTTGGCAGGAAAGACAGCAAGATGAATTTCCGTGGGCTTAAAGAGCAAAAGTTGGACATGTAAAGACTTCTGGCCCAAGACCAACTGGTCCATCGGCTTGTTTGGAATTTAACTAAAACCTCATGGTATATAGCTAAAACAATCAAGCAGACACCTTATTTACTCTGAAGGAACCCATAACTTCGCGAAGATCATTCTCTTGTACAAAAACATTTTCTGGTGTTTGCATTCTCAACTCATACAACCTATTGTTTTCAACTCGAAGAATCGAAAAATATCGCCGGTCCCATTCTAAATTAACAATTCGACCTCGTGG
This sequence comes from Khaya senegalensis, assembly GCA_032402905.1. Lineage (NCBI taxonomy): Eukaryota > Viridiplantae > Streptophyta > Magnoliopsida > Sapindales > Meliaceae > Khaya > Khaya senegalensis. The sequence continues at coordinate 10,117,814 of CP135555.1, read as the reverse complement.
CATCACTGCTAGCTCATTGTTGTTTGCATACGACTTTATGTTAACCTGATAGCAAGCAATTTCAATACGTACAGTTAAAGGGTACTTCTGACTTGCCAATGTTCTAACACCAGAAATAGCTTACCTCAACTTGATAATAGAGCTTACCATCATCTGCAACCCTTGAGGATGTAGAAAGAATATTTTATTTGCGCCTGACTCCAAGTCTTGTAGACATGAATTCTGTCAAATACTGCTTAAGTACTTTCTTGCCAGCTTCTTGGAGAGGTCCCAAGTCTTCAACACTTTTTGTAGCTGGAAGATGAAGGAGAGGACAATTCCACCGACACATTTTCATCAAGAACATAAGGATCCGTGAAGAGTATGTCTGCTCCAACACCCAGGACTTGAATCCTGTTCTGAGGGTACTTGAACGAATAACCATCAAAGGTATCTATGTATTCCCTGTACCCAACAGATTGTTGAACAATTGCCGCGTCACGGAAACCAAATTCTGAGAAGATATGACTTGACAAGATCAATACCATAGCATTCCTCCTTAGAACTGCAAAAGCTTTAGTCTGATTATGTGAAGAAAATGGCAGCCAATTACAGGTTCTTTACCTTGTAATTTTGTAAGAATTTATCATATAAATGTGCGCGGGCGCAAATATACACGCATGCGTGCACACACCCCCCCACACCCACATACACACACCACCACCCACCCACGCACCCCAATTTCAAATATTTCAACTAAATGTGAGTGTGTGCGCAAATACACACACATGCACACTCCTCACCCACCCCCGCCCACACCCCTCATCTCCAAATTTTTCAACTTAATCCAACTATTGTTCCTCTAGAAATGGGGTTAATATCCGTTGCATTCTAACGTAGTATCAAATTTACAACATATTTGCAAGAAAAGTAAAATCTTGAATTCAATTCTTATCTTATCATAAACTAGACGAGTTGACAAAAAATTGCGAAGAGGAAAAGTGATGGCTAATACCTAATGACTCTCTTTTACATGAAATTTTGACAACCTTTTTTATGTTGTAGCTGTAACATGAAAAGCAGCTACTTTTGGCTGTGGAGTCTGCTGCCGATGGATTTGGGAATGGAGTCTGGCGCCATTGAAGTCTGCGAGAGAAGAAGTAAGGATAGAGGAATTAGGGTTTGTTTGCTTCTGTATCATCACTAACCTAGCCATGCTGATTCTGCTTTTGCTCGTGTTAGATGCTTGGAGTTTTGGGAGATATTGGTTTTTACACATCAGCCCAAAAATTTCTATTCTTGGAGTTCGGATAAGAAAATGACGCACTTCACTTTTTGGGCTAGGTTCATAGCCTCTCATTTGCACTTGCATTACATCATCAAACCTACCTGTCAACACAATTGGTCTAGGGAGATTTGGACAAGAGGGAGTTGCGGGATTAAGATAAAATGAGTTAGCCTTGACAACTCTCAAACTCACGCGTAATGAACCAAACTGAAATTAAATAGATAACTCAAAAATTGACAAGCTATGCTAGAGGAAAGAAAGTTTCGGTCTTTTTGTTGAGAATTTGAATTCTCACTCACTCAACCCACTTACAAAACATGCATGTACGGTGTACCTTGCCCTAATACTGTCCACTGTTGAACAAGCAACAGGCTTTTTGGTCCATTCTCAAAAAATCATGTGCTTGTTTACAACACTTGGCTGTGATTTTGCTGCAACCATTTTTCCATGCCAATGTTGGTTGACAAAGAATGCTATCCGTGTAGATTGTAGATAAGAACTAAAATTTATGATTGATCTTTTTTCCAATTTTTCTTGTACTTTTCAACGTGCCAGTAATGCTATTTTTGTACACATGTATTTTGACATTATTGCAATGAAATGAACAAGATCCAAAAACTCCACAAAAAGTGATGAAACGTGGCTAGATGTGAATGGTGGAAAAGAACCATTGTTTTTTGTGGTACATTCGGATAGGAAAAAAAGAAGGTAATGGATGGAAATCTTCCTTACACGTCACCAGCACTATCAGATTCTTCACAGTTCCACTTTCAGATTGCAGATGCAGATCTCCAAAAAAACCTGGAGCCACAACAAGGCTACCCTACAATGAAGCTTCCCATTTATAGCATAATAAAATCTTTTTATTTTCTGTTCACGAAAATCTTAGATAGACTACTTAAAAGGGTAATAGGATCATTGGTTTATGCCAAAAATAGACAAACTGTATAATTTAAATCACCATCTGTTGAAGCTTAGAACACCAACCAACTATAAACGAATCACATATTTTGTCTTAAACTAATAAACATGAATGTAATATTTCTGTTATTAATACAAAATTTAATTATCTTGTTTAATTATAAAAGTTTCAAAATTTTAAATTTTAATATTGAAAAAATTTTAAAACATTCAATATAAAACAAATATATTCTCAATTGGATAATTATAAATTCCCAAATTTTATATATATATATATAAAATACTTTTGAAACTAAATAAAATGTTTGCTTTTTCAATGTATCATGATCAAAGACATAACAAAATCTTCTATTAAAGTTGTTTGTTTACCTTTTCTTTCTTTTTTCTGCGGGTGAAATGTAGTAATTGGAAGATTCCTCATTCAATGAAATTATGAAGTCATTAATGGCCTACATTTAGCAGGATTGATTTGTAATTATGATATGCCTAAAGCTCAAAAGGAATCGAATGAACTTGGTTTCATTTCTATTTGCCGGGTGATGATAAAAAAAAAAGAATAAATAAATAAATCCCAATCCCAGCATCCTATTTTAAACTTTAATGACATGTTTGGATGTTAGTATTAGAGTGTATAATTTTTACTGATTGTATTAAATAAAGTTTGACCGATAATTTTTATTGTTTACATTAAACAGAGTTTGACCCGTAATTCAATTATTTGCATTACCTTTTATATTTTGAAAATTGTAATGCAGGTGTAGTTGGTCAGGTTGGATCCATAACTCCCCATCAGTTTTGCCTGCACTCTATTTTTTAAAAAAATTTTAATAATAACAATATATTAAAATAATATAATATTATTATAATAATATA
>CP135555.1:10080483-10114253 GCA_032402905.1 Khaya senegalensis | reverse complement strand
ATACCACCAAGAGAAAGAAAACAGAAGTCAACTTTGGGGATAAATCTCAAAAATAGACATTTTTCTGCATGAAATAATAAAGATCACAAGCTAATTGCAATTAAAACAAAGCATGAGATTTAGGTAGCAATGTCTGGAGATCATTGTAAAAACAATCCATTGCTATTCAGAAAATTTACGTAGATGACCATTTGCCAACAAGAACCTAGAAAGCATCAGATGGTTGTTGACATTGAAGAAGAAGAATATCTTCTTAGCACTTCTTGAAAGCTTTCAGTAGGACTCGTATGAAGCCAAAAACAAAAAACATATGTGAGCTTTATCAACCATCTCTATTTCTTAGTTTCCATAAGGAAACAAGCTAACATGAATAACAGTGCATCAAGGGGTGCCTTGCAAACTGGCAAAAGCACTTTTGCATATATTTTACAGTCCAGCTGATACACACTAATTACTTTTGAGATCACAAAAGTGCTTTGAGAGCATGTTAGAGGACCACTTGACGGATAGGTGATTTTCCATATAACCTTTTTCAAGAGCATTGGAGAAAGCAATTTCACTTAGAAACACTTCCAATCGAAAGACTTGCAAAACTCTAAATCCTAACAGATCATAAACGAAAACGAACAATTAAAAAGCAAAAGCTGCAAAACCTGGTCATTGCAGTGTTAAAAATTCCATCCAAATGAAAACGATCATATCTTATCCTATTTTATCAATTTACCACAATCTCCAACTATCAAATCACAGCTTTATTAAGATTTCAGAAATACCCATCAGAGCAAAGATCAATGCAATCAAAACCCAGAAGGAAAAAATAAAAATCGAGCAAAGCAAGCATTATTTATTTATTTATTTATTAAAATTAACCTTCTTTTCAATGGCGGCCGAAGCGTTTTGGGAGGCATCAAGAAGTTGCTGAGACTGAAGCAAAAGACCTTCACGACGTTTCTTCAACAAGTTATCTTCTCTCTTATTCTTTCTGATCTCCACCAGATTGTCCTCTCTCCTCCGACGCGCCTCCTCCGCGTCGACTCCCGTTTTGTATCCCTTCTTCCTCACCTCCGTCCGCGTGCTCGGCCTCAACGACATGTCCCTTTTTTCGGTTGCCCTACGAAATGTTGAATTGAACGACAGAGATACAGAGAAAGGAGGCAAGGGGGGATGGAATGAAAATGGCGGTGAAAGGGAATGATTTTTAATTGAATCTTAAGTAAGTTATCTATCGAGCTCGGCTGTTTATTTTGCTTTTGACAAATGTTCTTCAAAAACAGTAAAAAATCTTCTTAGATTTAGCCAGTCCTCTGCTCCGTATGCACGTAGATGTTAGATTATAAAAATAAAAAATAAAAAAATATTATTATAGGAATATCATATGCATAGTCTTAATTAATTTTGTTGGGCCAAGCCGGTCTCGACATCCGCCGGCCCAACATCACTAACACGATCTTGTAGCAAGTTCTGTCCTCTGCTACTGTTACTTGTCAGTGCGGTACAACTAATCCCAACCAATGATCCCAATTTTCCAAAGCCAAAAGATTTCAAATTTTCCCTCCAAGCCAACAATTTAAAATCAAACTAATTTTGTCTTACATACAAAAATTTCCATGATATGTCGCTTTGTCTAGACTAGACCCATCCACCAAACCCATGATAAATAGCATCCACTGGACCGAAGCTTATTACTCCTCTCCTCCCCTCCCCTCCCCTCCCCTCCTCAATTGCTAGAAGCCTAGAACAACGCATATCAGAGAAAGTTGGATCACATGGTGTTTGGAAGGTCAGCAATATTACAGTGGCCGCAGTGCTTCACGATGTCGTCGAGATGGGTCTTCTCGCGCAGGAACCTACCGTGGCCGGAGTTAAGCGTGGATGACGTACTATGGAGCGTTGTAACGGCGGTTGAGTCTGTTGCTCTCGTCTCCATGTTCTGTTTTTTCTTCCTCTTCTGCGGTTGTACTGTCTAATCGAAATGAAGTTAAAAACTCTTTCAATTTCCCACAAAGCTATGTTCTCGTTGTTGTCGGGATTTGATGTCAGATGTCATGGCGGAGATATCTAGGTTGTTGGCTAAGATTCCCCACTACGAATGAAGAAGGAAACTCTTTCTGTCTTTATTTATTTATCTTCTGAATTTCAATTATCTTATATCATGTTCACATGAAATCTTTATTTTCTAATAATATATTTTTACTCTCAATTTTAATTGAAGTAATTCCATATCCAATTATTAATTTATTTAATTATTAAAATTAAATAAGAGTAATTCAATAATTAATTATAAAATATATTTAACAGAGAGGGGGTGGGAGCTATGATAAAAAAAAAAAAAAAGCGGGGAATGTATGTGCATCAACCATAAATTGTGATACATTTTACAATTTCAAAGATTGGAAGGTCATCTCAAGCCCTAGTCCTACTCTTCTTCTTCTTCTTCACGTATAATGCAAATCTTTTCAGTTTGTAAGTCTCCTTCAACTTTTAAACTCCGGACATCATGCAAAGTTTTGAAGAAGAAGATCATCAATCGACCTTTGTTTTTCTTCATATATATTTATTTGTTTGTTTATCAAATCTATTTTAATTACCAAGTTATGAATCGTGTCTTGAAACTTTAGGATTCTAATCCCAAGAAAATTGCTTCCAGAAAACAGAATAACAATCCGGATAATATATCTATATATATATATATATTTTATTTTTTTTTTGTGGTGTTTAGAAAATGTTAACTAGCTACCGAGTACATTTGGCTTTGTTGTGTAGCCAAGTCATTCCGCAAAGGAGATAAAAAAAAAATCAGACGAAAAAATGGCCCTGACAACCATATTAAACGAGTACAAATTCCTGCTTACAAAATCATGGAATGCTCTTTTATTTCCGAAGCAAGACAAAAAGCACTTTACAATCTCACAAGTTTGGTTCTCTTGTTCATGAACAAGAATCACTTTCAAACAAGACTTTGCTGTTTTATGTGTGCGAAGTGACGAGATGTGGGAGAAGAATTGGGGGTTACTGATTTGACTAGAGTTATGGTGGAAGGATATCTAAAAGATTATTTGGGAGTTGACGATGTTGTAGGAAGAGAATCGAAGGCACTTTCCCGGATACTATGTAGGTTTAATAGAAGCTATTGCTTTGAATGAAATTGTGAAAGAGAAGAAACTGGATTCTCGGGTTATTGATATTGCCTGCATGAACAAGACTCTTGACCATCAACTTTTTTCTGAATGCAAGGTAACTTTCTTGTGGCTTACGTTAGTGTCGCATTTCGGTTTATCAATTTTTATTTTTATTTTTTTCCTGTAAAAGCCGGTGGTTTACTTTGTAAACGAAGCTGTGATAACAAACTGGCGAGTTCTTCCGAGGGAAAAGGATCCAAAACCCTTGGTTTTCCATGATGGAAGATTAGCTTTCAGGCCAATTCCTCCTGCCACTTTACTCATGTTCATTTGGAACTACTTGTGGGGAACCGTATTTACCAACATTCAGTCCTTTATTTGCAGAGATGATTGTTGACATTGGACCGACTGCCATAAATTTTCAAGTGAGCATTTTTTATGGTACAACTGCTAGCCGGATTCAAATGCTTTGACCTGATATTCATCCCCATGAATCAGATGACAGACTGCCCGGGAAAGATTCTCGACAAGTTACCAAAATCATTGATAGCCACATGTGGTGGAAAAATTGAAGTTTGAAGTAGCCGATTATGTGCAGAACCAGATTGCTGAAGCCTTAAGCTTTCAGGCTATGCATTTATCAAGAAAAGACAAGTAAACAAGCTTGGCAGAAGGAGGGCATAATCTAGAAGATAAGGTGTCTGTGATTCTGCTAAGATTCAGAACCTTTTGCATTTTCAGAATTCTGTTGTGCTGTAATTTGGAATGGATGTTACGCTTCCATTGTATCTGTAAAGCAATCATAATTTTTGTGCTAAAAGAACATTCATCCCGCTTATATTTAGCAATTAAGAAGGGAAATCCAAGCTTTTGTCATTGCTTAAATCACTGAACTGGTTGAGCTGTCAACCATTTCTGACGAAGATGATCAAGCACACGATGAAAGAGCTCAACATCGGAATCATTCACCAATTCTGTATCTGTGCACCATGAAAAACCTTGAAACACAACTGTATATGAAATGAAAGAAGCAGTGACTTTCAGTTACCAAATTGGTTGCCCTTCAGAAACATTCAACTTTCTTCAATGGAAAGAGATTGAAGAGACATTCTTTCCACAGAAGAGGTGTTATTTATGGATCATAGTGCAAAGTGATCATATAAATTTTCAATGGTTGTAATATAATCTAAGGCTATAGTTTGAGGATTGATGAGGATTTGATATTATCTCGACTTCAGAATTTGCCAGTTAACTAAAAGGTGTTAAGTTTGCTTCTTAATTTGCATTATTTGCAACACGAAAATTTTATCTAATTCAGTTTACGGATAAGGATGGAGGAAAGAAGTAAAATAAATTAAAAAAAATCATATTTATTGATTTTTTAATAGTTCTAATTTTCAAACTTTAAATCTTATGCGTACAAAAATTATGTGGTCTTTCTGACGCAAACTTCGAAAGATTAAAAAAACGGCGGCGTTCTGTTGGCCAGCTTTAGCTTTACGTCTTCTTCCTCTCCAAAATCCCAAACACAAAACCCTAGCTTCATTCGAAGCGAAGAGTGACTGAAGATGGCTTGGAGGCAAATAATCAACAACGCAAGGGCGTATTCTTTCCTAGCAGCATCTGGGTTTTCTAGATTCTTCTCCTCCAAATCACCAAATCCATACATCGGTAACCTTTCAATTTTTTTTTTTTTTTAACTTTTGGATTTCTTGTGGCATATGCTGTTTCTGGTTTTGTAGAAATGAGAAAGTTTTTAAAGGAGTAGCTATCGATAGATGTGCGAGACCGAGTTTGGCCTCGTTGGTTGCTGAGAAACTTTAGACAGATGAGAAAAGGGAAAAGAAAACTATGGGCTTTTCTTTGTTCGTTGTTGTTTTAGAAATTTAGCATTTTATGAAAATTGGGAGCAAGAGATAGAAAATGCAATTTTGGGATAACATCGGATTTTAGGGTTCTTTTTCCCTGCGTGTGAAAAAAGAAGAAGAAGAAAAATAACCCATGAGCTCAATATCAGTTCTAGACAAAGTTAAGACAGTTTGTTCATACTTTTTTCTTTGTGTTACTTGCCTAGGAGAAGAAAAGATTAGGAAGAGAAAATTTTTGGTCTTATACTCTTTTAACTTGTGCTGTTAAACTTTGACTAGAAATCAGAACACTGATGAAGAGAGTAAGATGAGTTTGGTGATTTTTCAGAAATCTGAAATTGGGTTTTTGAGAGAGAGATTGTTGTGCTTGCAGGGAAGGTTGGAATACCAGAGTTTCTGAATGGGATTGGGAAAGGGGTGGAAACCCATGTGCCAAAGTTGGAGTCTGAGATTGGCGACTTTCAGAAATTGCTCATTACGCGGACTCTTAAGCTCAAGAAACTTGGCATTCCTTGTAAGCATGTATGCATTCCTGTTTTCGATGACCTTTCACTTCAATATATATGTCTGGTTGCTTGTCTGGAGAAACGCAAGGTGAATTCAGCTTTTGTTTATTTTGATGAGTTGGGGACAAGATGCATAATAGTGTTCCTTGCAATTTTTCCTAGTACTTCTCTGTGGCTCCCTGGTTTATAATGTATTAGATTTCTGCAGCTTCAAGTCTGCTACTGCTTCGTGCTCTGTAAGAAGTAAAAAGTCTTGCCATAAATCATATGCATGGATTTATAGCTATAATGGTGCCAGATGGGTTTGGTCATGTTTTTTTTCTCAGAATCAACATTCAAGTATTTCCAACTTGTTTGAGATTTTACAAATTGAAGAGTTAATGCCTGATATTTGTTATATCCCATTTAGGTTTATGAATTACCAGGTTATGGGTAGTTGCATCGAGGACAGAGATTGAAGTATGCATAATTGTTAGCTTGAATTTGTGCCATGCATTTACCTTTCTACTATTAGACAAAGCGGTGGCATAATTTTTTGTCAAAAAATTGAGTATATATTTGATTTTTTGTGAAGCATTGCGTGTTAAGTGCTTATTAGTTTTTTGAACCTTTTGATGAAAGGAAGGAACTTCTGCAATGATTTTTGCTTCTGAACTTCCTTTCACGTAACAAGTTTTAACTTGTGTGCTCCGGCTTGGCAGAGGAAGCTGATACTGAAATACACCCACAAATATAGACTGGGCCTCTGGAGGCCAAGAGTTGCACCAGTGAAAGTCTAATAATTTTGAAAGAAACTAGTGCACACAAGTTATGTGGAAGACTTATCCCAAGATGTCACCGTGCCGCAATATGTGATTACTGGACAATATGAGATGAACGTTTAGAAGTTTTGATTTTCGTTCTTTGAAGATTTGTAATCTTGCACTTGCTATTCGAATTCCTGGAACAAAGATCCAATGGTACATGGAAAGATCGTATGTTATATGAAGCAAAACAGACTAGTTTAATTATTTCGCCGATATATTGTCAGCCATTCTCCCAAATTAGATAACAGAGCATGTATTAGATTTCTGTTTTATGATTCCATGAATAGGCTCTCAGCAGCAGCATTCTAAAGCCCCAGTACAATTTTCTTTTTCATTTTTTTTTTTGGGTCGTTTCTTTTTGAGTGAGTTTCGTATCATCCACCAAAATAAATTTAGATATATGGTGGTTTCATTTGCTTAGAATAATTTATGATCTCATTAGTCAATGATCGAACTAGGATTCATTGATGAATACTACCCTAATTTAATGACAAAGATAATGATAACATAAGCAGTAAACTCAACTACAACAACAATACTTGCAGATATACACATGCAGTGAGAAACATATTAAAAGAGTTAAGCATATATATAACTTCTAAGAACAAAAGTAGCCTAACCGATGCATTGCAACTACGATATGGCAACGTTAGGCATCAATCGTACTCAACACCTGGTTTCCAATTAGGTAATAAGTATAAGCTTCACGAATTAAAAACTTGATCTGCTCATTTGAAAATGCCCTTGCTTTCCAGCTTGGTGCTGAGTCTGCTGACCCAATAATTAATCGTGAATCCACAGCATCATGAATTCCAACTTCTCTACCCAACTTTCCTAACCCAAATGAACTTATATGAGGCTTCTTAAGAACCCTTGCTGCCAAACTCCCTAATTCCACTCCAGTCTTACATCGCAGACTACATCTACCAATACTTTTAACTTTGGCATTCATTTCCATACCCACAAAACATATAGTTTCATCAGCAACAAACTTCTTCAGACTGTCAGGAAAAAAGCCTAAATGCCCAACTTGAATGATTAAGCAACGATTTCCTACACAGAGAATTAACATTTCAGCTTTCTTGCTGCTTCTTGGATGGAATTTGACGTCGAGCCCCGCCACACGTCTCCTTCGTAACAACGTCTTTAATTCATTGACGTGGCTTTCTATCAAATTAGGATGATCGATTACAATAACTTGGAGTTTATCACCTTGAATTTCAACTTCGTATTTTCCCATTTTTGAAAGAAAATGTATTGGTATCATCCTTAATTTCACTTTATTGTAGTCCTAGCTCTTACTGCATGCATGCATACATGTCATTATATACTAGTGTGGGATAAGCGTAGGTGAGATCAATGTGATAGTGGAGAAAATGAACCACCGCCTGAAGATAAAGAGTTGTGTGGAAAACTGGAAAGCCTTTCTATTAATATTTAATGACATTGGATAGGTAATTAATTTCAACTATAATTATATGGAAGCAATTAATAATCAATCAAGATTACTAATGTTATGGTCAATTAATTTTCTCTCTATGTTCTCCCCTCGTCAGTTGAAATATTAATATGATGATGGGTAGTTATTAGATAAGAATATCAAAATCAAAATAAATACTAATCTTATATTGTTATTAATTTTTGATTTTATGCACAGTACTTCATTTCATCGTTATGTAAAACATCCTAGTTTAATAATTTGAGAAAAGCTGAAGCAAAAATAGGAATCAAATATATCATAAGCATACTCAGTGGCCACTGTGACGGGCTTTCAAACTTTCAGCCCAGGCACTTGATGTGCCAAATGTGAAATCCGGAGCCCAACAATTCTCTAAAATTTGAATGAGCTGAAACTGTTAAGGAAAGATGCAAGCAAGCAAACGGTGTTGTTGTGAACAAATCCAATGGCCAGGTAGGTATGGTCATGGGCTCACTCCTCCAACTAGTACCAGTGTATTGGGAAGGTCCCAACACCCAACAAACTTTGTGTGTCACAAAGACGAGGAATCATAGATCTGTGAAATGAAGAAGACCGCCACAGCATGTCCATGCCCATGTCCATGTCCTTGTCCACGTGTGATAATAACAGGTGCCACGAGTTTCACTCACACAAACACAGACATTAGTTGGCAAAGGAAAGGAAAGCAAAGCAAACTGCCAAGAACAAACAACAGGTTGATTGATAGAATATTTTATTATTTTGACATATATCTATTTTGTCTTCTTCCCACCCCAAATCTCCTCTTCAATTTGTCCAGTTTTGTTGGAGTGGGGAGCTCAGCTCGCTTTGCACTTTTGACAACTCAAAAGTGGTTTCCTTTCCTTTGTCGTCTTAAAACAAACTTAATCAATCGTTTAATTAGCGATGGGATAGAGGCCAAAAGCGCACCCCAATCCTAAATCCAATAACATAATTTAAAGTTACTTAGAATATTAATTCAAAGTATTTATTAACTACTAATTACAGGTTGGTTTATATCTACCCCACACCGTGTGTGTGTCTCTCTCTCTATATATATATATATAGATGTGAACAGAATTTTGATAAAAGAAAATGAAAATAATGCAGTAGAGTATGCTGTCGATGGATGTATAGAAGAGAAGAGAATGCAAACATGGTAATTTGGAAGCAAGTGAAGAAAGGGGTGACACATGGACCAGGCACCACTAACAGAGCGACATGTGATATATTAGGGTGGAACAAGTGCTAGAATTTTACAGCAAATACTTTTTGTACAATAAAATATAACATCTCCGCCCCTGGATTGGAGGTTTACTACGATAGCCCCACCTTGTCGGCAACTGTTTTCATTTCTTAACAGAAAAAAAAATATATTGTATAAAATTAGTAATGCCATATTTATGGATGACTTCGAAATATACACCACTGAGTATTGGAATTTAATTCGGGGATGAGATTGGTGGGGGTTTTAAGGGAAGCAGTAAACAGTAAATAACATAAGACAAAATGCAATGAGTTAGATAAAAAGAGTAACATCAATATGAAGCACTTAGAAGTTCTTCGAGTAATATATGTACTGTACTCGAGTCATATATATATATATATAATTGGTAAAACACTCCAAAAATCACGCGCTCATAGTAAAAGTGATAAATGAGTGTTACATTTTTCAAAGTTTCAGGACTATGGATATCTCCCACATGCAATACAAGTTAACTTAGGTCACCATCATGTGCGTACCACAAATGATCTTTGTTGGCACAAATATTTAACCTGTTGTACATATATAGGCAAGAAATCGATGGTCCAACATGCACCAACGCATGGTTCAGACCGAACTTTGTACAAGCACAAATAAATCAACTCAAAAAATGGTACCGTATCCATTTTGGTAAGAAAATGCTATTGATGTTGGCATAAAGTCGTCCAGTTAACTTAAAGTGGGCCAAAACGTGAATAAAGGATAGTATGAATATTTCAATCACCAAGTAAAAGGGGATTAATAGGACAAGCAATTGTAGTTAAGAGTGGATGATACAAGTGGTAACTAAGCCGTAAAAAGGGGGAAAGCAAAAGAGATGGTTATTAAATGAAGGCACATGGATGCATGGGATGTGAGGGAGGTGAAGGCTGAGGCAGAGGCAGGGGCAAATGCAACAAGCATGATTTGAATATTGAAAGCACTCACAATAATAATAAAGTTAAAGTTTGTGTTGCCCAAGGAAGGAATCCACAAAAAGAAACCACATGTGGTCCTTAATTCAACCCCTCATGAGCGATGTTATATATATCTGGCTACAAAAACACAACTTTGATGGGGATGCCACTAAATTTTGACAGCTAGGTATTTGTATGAACACACGTGTTAGGCCTTTAATCTCAAAAAAAAAAAAAAAACTAAAGAAATGTATGTCGTCTAATAATAATAACAATAAGAGTATGAATATTTAATGTTAATGAATAATTTTTTTTTAATAGATATTTATATATATACACGCACACAGAGAGGCGCGCGAAAAAGAAAGGGAATGATGGGCGGATCTAAAACTTGTCTTCAGACCATAGTGGATGGTCTGACGTTAAAATAAGCATGTGCGCAAAAGTACTCTTGGTGTTTTTTCACAAACTGTTGATAAGAGTCAGTCACATGCAAGACATTTTAGGAGGTGGGGTGGGATTATGGGGCCGGTGTTGTAGTTGTAACTGTAATCGTCGTTGTATTTTGCATTTTGTGTTTTGTATTTGTAGTAGCAGGGCCTACAAAGCACATGTGAGTTGGCCAATACCACAGCACAACACAACCCAAATTGGAATTGGCTCCTTCTCAATGCACAAACTTTCTAGGTCCCTGTGCCTGTGGGGCCATCCTTCCCCCCCCCCCACCATTTACTCATTATTCGCGATTTCGTATCTCACAAATATCCATTCTTGTCAGAGTATCTCTCTCTTCTATCACCACCTTAAATTTAATCACAATCATATATCAAAGCTCAGACGGTTGAATTTATAGCGCAAAACCCATCGAAATATTTTTACTCAAATTTCAAGTTAAAATTAACTCTATATTGTAATTCCACAATATCACAGTAATTTTTACCCCATGCCATGTATTATAAATAATCTCATTTACAAGTCATAAATCTTGCCACCATCAGTCTTATTTACTACACGTATAGCAGTTGTTAATGTTTGCCCGACTAGAACATATGTAGTCCCACTCCTATATTATATATATAATATATATATATATATTATATTTTCTAACTAAATTAATAAATTAACCTCCATAAACCAAAATAAATAAAATTTTAGGAATAAACATATTAAAAAATAAGAAGGGGGAGCTCATAAGAGTAAGCCATGTAGTAGTATACAAACAATAAAAATACACAAATATAAAAATCTTCAAAAACTAATAACACCTGGTAGAACAAACAAAGCCATGGTCTAACTTCTTCTACGAGTACGAGCTGACATTGGAGCCGAGCCGATCATCGACCGCCGAGAATCTCGGTGAGAGCAGTCATGGCATGGACCTGCATCTCCAAAGCTGCTATATAATCACTCGCTTCTTCTAGAAGACTCGCGCACTTTACTTTCCGGCAACCGGGAATCAACCGGCCGAGAACACGCAATTTCTTCTCAACAACCGGTGACTTCCTTCTGAACCGGCGGCTAGAGGTGTTCAACTTCACTTTAACATGGCTTTTCTTAAGCCTCAAACTGAGCGGAGTAGCTAGAATCGCGCGACTCCATCGAGTGGTGCCTTTGGCCGAAACGGCCAAGACTCTGTCGGCAGTTTGGCGGATTTCTTTCCCTCGTTTGCCCAATGATGAAGTCCCACGAACGTGGTGGATAGCTTGGAGAAGCTTAGATAAGTAGATCCGTTGCGCAGTCTGGGTTGTCCATCGTTGATGATGATGTTGGTCTGAAGGATTCGATGACAAGTGTTGGTCGTGGTGGTGTGTTCTCCTCTTCTTCCGGTTCGGTTGTTCGATATCGAGCGAGGTGTCAGAACCGGAGAGAAAGGAGTCCATGGAGACGAAGGCGAGGCCGGTGTTGTTTAGGAAGTGAAAATGTGAAAGGTTTGTTTGCTTATTTATGTTGTAAATGGTAAGGAGAGAGAGAGAGACTTATAAATGAAAGTCACGGGGAAACACGCGTCCACTGTTTATTCACATTTATCCCTGGCGGGTGAGCCATCTCTATTTCCATTTGCTATTAAATCATCCTATGTTTTTCTTTCTCTTCTATATGTACTAATTACAATCGCCAACATTTTAACTAAAAGTTCACAGTCCTTGTATTGTACATTGAATGTTGGAATAATTAATATTTTTAATTATTATTTTTTTTTTAAAAAAAAAGACAAAACATGTCACAGCGGTTGTCTCCTTGTCGTGTCTTGCAAGGCCGGTATATTGTATTATTTTTGCGCGGGCGGCCGGCCCCCTTTTTTTTTTTTTTTTAACAACGTGTAGACTATTCACTGGTTAAGAGAGTTGTGTTGGCATCCACTTATTGGGTTGTTAAGTGGAACCTAATGTGATGTGGACGAAGGTGAACGAAGAAAGCATGATGAAGAGGAGAATTCATAAAAATTATGGGTAATATATATGTGTGTGCGCACGCGCGCGTGCATAAAAGAGAAGAGTTGGGGGAGAGGGAGAGGGAGAGGGGCAATAAATTTGTAAGACATGGAAGAGAGAATAGTAACAGTAATAGTAATAGTGATACCTACCACCTTGCATGAGACAGGATTGAATGTGGGCAAAGATTAGTCAGTTTCCACCATATTTATACCAACGCCACAATCACAATGTCATTCGCTTTATCACTCAACCACCAAACCCAAAACCTAATACTCGTGGCCTTTAATTACACCCAACTTTTTCTTTCTTTCTTTCTTTCTTTCTCCAAATCAAATTTTCTCAGAAAATCACCTCCAAACAGGAGTTTCTCACTCGCTGCCTGTTTGCAGCCCCTGTTTCTTTAAAATTTATCCCCTCCTACTCCTAGATTGCTTCTCAAATAATATTTGAAGTTATCTTAAGACAAAACATCTAACAAGGACAGGTCTTTGTTGCTTCTGATAGATTTTTTTCTCTGAATTATTATAGATTAGATTGTCCGGTTGAAATTTATACATTAAAAAGAATATTGTATAACTTGATCAACATGTACTCAAAGTTATCTCAGTCAGAATAATTATAAGATTTTACTCCAAGAAGAAGACTCATTCAACGTTGAATAATACTATTATTCTTTCTTATCTTATCTCTTCTGCTTGGCTTGATGATACCTTTTATTAAGATATTATTTCCCTTCCTGATGGAAAGTGATTAGTCACGAGATTATGTTTAATTACAACCCATGGCCAGTCACATGAGACGAACTCCTTAATTATTGCTTTTGATTCATTGCTCCCCAACATGGGTTCTTCAAATAAACTATGATTTTTTTTTTTTTCTGTCATCTTATATTATGTTTTAAACTATGATTCCTTCTTTTCACTTATTCCTAATTCTTGAACTTGACAAGCAAACACCATTTTTCTTTTCCCGTATTTTCTGTCACGGACCTAAAATTTCTGTATTCTCTGTGTTTTTGACTCTAATAATAAAATACCACAGAATCACAAAATTCATTGAAGACGAAGTAACCCAAAAAAAAAAAAAAACTTCTCTCGTTGTCGTTATGCCAATAACCTTACTGTCACGAAATTCTTAAAACTTGTCAAAATATTCATGTGAGAAATGGACAGAGATGGGGAAGATAAGCATGGAATAAACATCTAGACGGCAACGATGCTGGCTGCCCGCAAGATAAAGCAAGAGATTTGGTAGAACTAACGCGTTTTAAGCGGTCAACTACTACTCTATAATCTTCAATTTGTTCACTAAATGCATACTATGCTACTCACATGATTTAGATTAAAGATTGTTCACGATTTTGATTCTGTTCAATAATTTATTGTTTTTGTTTGCTAGGCATGTAGGAAGCTAATCCGTCACAATTCAATCCAAAAAAAAAATAAAAATAAAAATACAAAGTTTCATATTATTAATTGACAAAACAACATCTGCACCACATACTATCACAATGGTTTAACCAATGAAAATCGAATGGGTGACTTGGTTAGCAATCTATTCTTTGTTTATCTTAAACACAATCAACAGGATCACTATCCTAATAAAATAGACTACAAGTTGGTAATTTAATATTTAAAGAATTGCAAAGTAAGAGCTGGCACCTGAAAGTGAGGCAGGCAATTGAGGGACCGGATGGATCACAGAAGCCATGACAATTTGTGAATTTGATACATCAATAATTGGAGAAAAAGTAGCCAGTGGGGCTCGAATACTTGAATCTGAGACTTAATTCACCTGATAAGAGCTACTGTTGATATTTAAAACAAGGTTTTACTTCTACAGATCACGTAGCAAATAGCTTGGATGACACCTATTTGCTCCCGAAAGTTGGCATGTTTCCACCATATTAATCTATCAGCATGCAGTATTCATGGTTACTAGAACAATATGGGCAGTATAATGTACGGTTTCCTACTTGTCTATGAAATAAGAAATTGTATAGTAATTCGTTGGATAAAGTATTCATATAATATAAGTTTGAGCAAGAAAACTTTATTGGGATCTTACAAGGTGTTTTTGAGATGTTGCCGTCACGGAGCAGCGTACAGCTGTAAACTGCTAGTTGAAGTTTTGGGCTTGACCAGACAAGCTAGTGTAATTTCGCCTGGGGTCGAGTCTGGTACTTCTTCTTGAAATGGGACCTGAATAGAAGCGGGATTGGCATAGATAGACTTCATCTTCTACAATAATAAACCTACAAGGTGAATCATTAGGAATAAAATAATCCACGAGTTTGCTTTTTGCCGTCAAATTGGAATTATAAGGCCAAAAAAGAGAAATACCTTGCAACTGATCTGGGCTTCTCCTTTTAGTTCTGTCGCAATAAGTTCAGGCTATTCCTTCCTTGTTCAAGTCTAGATATCTAATAATGCTATTGTTTGTATCCGCTATGAAAATAATGCCTCAAGGCAATACATCATCTCTTGACAGCTAAGAGCTTTATTGCTTGTGCAAATTACCGGTAAAATTTTCTTTCGGTTTTCTTTTATTTTGATATGGTTGGACCAAGACAGAAAGCTTCGATACACTTGTTTGGAACGTTCATGACAATCTATAAGTTTGAGTTGAATAATTTACACTGCAAAACTGAATGGGAGCTGTATTCAGCCAATGAAGTTTTGGTGGAAACTCTGGAACAACATGAGTAGTTTTCCTAATACAGTGAAGCGTACATTTAAAACAGAATAAACATAGATTTTGAGAGAGACAGTTAGCAGTTAGAAGGAAAAGTGTTTCAGGGTCAACAAATTGAGAAGGATCTTAGTTTACCTGTTTTCGACATCAGATTTATAGGTCACAAATTACTGGATTCTGTCGAATCACAATGATTCTCCTATTATGTATAAAAGGCAGCAGTCTATATTCTTTCTGCTAATGTGACTCCAGAAGGAATAATATGACCATCAAACTGCACAAAGATGCATAATCCAAAATATACTGATACCTTCAATCCTCTTAAAAGATGGATGGTTTACTCTAAATGACAGATTCCAAATAGCTTTACGAGATGCATATTCCATTGCCTGTAAAAGCACAGTAGTTTCACATAATCTACTCATCCACCATTCTTTCAATAAAGTTAGCTATACCTCATAGTTTGAAATGTCAAAGAATATACAAGAAAGAGCAACTCCCAAACTTCCATGTCTCAGTATCTCTCACCGAGAACCTGTCCATAAATTAATTCTGCGACTTCAACCTGAAATATTGGCAGCAAGGGCGCTGTTTGTTTAGTTAGAAAAAATGAATCCCTTACACTTCTTTCTCTTGCTGAAACACCGAGCCCCTCATTCTTGGAATCTTAACCATACCTACCTACATACCTATTTAAAGAACTAATAGATGCAAGTTGAGAATAACTCTTAAATCTGTATTTTTAAGGAAAGGAATGGCAAAATAGGAAGAGGATACCAATTCTCACGAGAAAAGAGAAACATGTCATTGGGCTGGTTAAATTTGAAACTTGAGAATCTATTGAAGAAAAGAATAGAAAACTTTTGTTAAGAGGTAAGGAAATCCAAAATTAATGTTGTCACTTGATCAGGAATGGATTAAATAGTCAAAATGGTTTCCCTAAAATTTGGAGATATAAAACATGTCTTACTCCCAAGTTGAGGAACTCTTGTCATCCGTACCACCATTATCTTCTTTTTTTACTCTTTTTTCTTTTTGTTTTTAATTCAGGCACAGCCGATGAATTTTGTGCTGAAGCATGCAATAGCTCAGTTTCCTGTATCTTCTCATCTGCAATCATGTATCTTTATTAGATTTTTCTTTTCTTTTCTTTATTAACCACACACCGCTCATCTGCAATCATGTATCTTTATTAGATTTTTCTTTTCTTTTCTTTATTAACCACACACCGCATCCGATACGCAAACACGATTAAATGATAGGAGATTTATCATCCATAGGAAGTTCTAATGTAAGTTATAGACCAACCATCTTACTAAATTCTAATACAAGATTACAGTTTTAGCCAGAGCATGAAGGTTAACCTCGGGTGCAGGAGAAAATTTTTCAATGCATAAGACATGCATTACAAGAAAAAATATATATCATCCATAAGCATAGTTCTAAAAAGAATTGCTGCAGTGTTTCTTCACCATTTTACATTATTGATGGTACTGGTGCAAAGAAATGTTTGCACATATTTCTCATGACTACATACTATAAGAACCAGAGCCGCCAGTGAGAATATCATCAAGTGAGATGCTTCCTATCTCTTTTCTGATGAGTGATGGACTCGCTTCTTCTTTAAGAGTCTCCTCTGACAATGTAGTTGTCACAGCTATACATCTGCAAGCAGAGCAAGAAGGAACACGGATTTCAAAATTTCTTCGGCAATTCAAAAATATAACTGACTATTGTGATTCTCGAAAAACCAAACCAGAAACACATTTTAGATCATATACCTCATTCCTGCAGCTTTAGCAGCCAGTACTCCAGCTAGTGCATCTTCAACAACAATACACTGGGAACCATGGCTACAGATTATTTTCATAAAATAAAACAAAATTGTTCATAAATATATATCACCAGCCATTTTCAATAAAACAAAACCCAGTTTTTTGGAAAATTTTATGAAAAATTCCGTGATCATGTATTAACTTCAAAAGTTAATCTAAATGCCTGCCACATTGCAAGTGTAGCAATGAATGATTTACTTCTACTCCTGCTGCACTTACTAAGAAAAACCATTTTCATTCCAGTACAAAACAAGTTATTGAAAAATAGAAAACATGCAGCTGAAGATAAGTCAATGCAAAACAACAACTATACAGCTCTACGCATTATTATTATTAGTCATTCGTTCTTCAGACCCAAAAAATAAGAAAAGCCTCGCAACTTCATCTCAGTAACAGCAATAAAAGTGCAGAGTATGTCAACATACCTCCTTAGCGGAAGCATTCAAGATCTTTGATGCGGCTAAGAAAATATCAGGAGCAGGTTTTAAATTCTCAAAAGCATCTGCTGACACAATAGCATGAAACCTGATGAAATGAGGCCAACAATGTAATAAGAACAAAGGAGAGTTTATAAACCTGAGAATGTTACCAAGTTTCCACAACTGATGTTGAGATAATATTGGCTTATGTTTGGCAAAAATGATTAGCATAGGCCCCATAAGATTAGCTTACATTGACACAGGTAAACCAGCAGCAGCTAAATTTGCATTAACCTTAATACGATCAGCACTACATGCAACAGCAACTTTCAGGCCTTTGTTTTTACACTGTTGTACGTCAGCATTATATTATACCATCTTCAAATGCAGCAACAAGATATAGAATTATGCCACTTGTGAATAATTTGCTTATGCACCTGATTGATAAGGTCCAAGGCGCCTGGAAATCCTATTCCGGAATTTGGTTTTGCATACTACAAGAAGTGAAAGAAACTTTGAAGGTGATCGATGCATTCACAGCATTACATTATTTGTTTGAATAAAAAAACGTAAAAACACATTCACTCTCCTTCAAAAGGTGGTGATCCAGCCGCACCTTTCAGTACGGCTACTTTGTTACTAGAAGATTAATCACCTTATCCAGATATATCTCAAAGAACCTCTTTTTTGCAGTCTCAGTATCGAATCCCTTAACTCCCTTAACAGAAGCTACACCGCCTAAGAAATTGGCTTCGCCTGGTACATTGGCAGAGGAAATGTAAATAATTGGGGGTTTAATTTCCAAGGTTACATATCAAAAGGGAAATACAAATCCATCACATCCACACATACAGTAGTAAATAGTAACATATAGTTCTCTTGATACAAAATTTTTTTCTTTGCAGAATTTCAAATTGGGTTTCAGACATACCAACAAAGAACCTCATTTTGATTTTCGCATTCATACAAACAAAAAAATAGAAGGTCTCCAAAGCAACAATCATAAAAAACAATTAATCTTATAAAACATAAACATTAACAACAAATAGTACCTAATCAATCAAAATCAAGAAGCAAATTCGTACATAACTTACACCCATAGAAATAATTTCATTACCAGTTCCCATGAAAGGCACAAAATCGTCCACTGTAACTTCAACTCCCATCTCAGCAAAAACATCTACAGCTGCTCTTCTAGAAGGCTCCTCGCTATTACACAACACTCCATCCATGTCAAACAACACAGCAGAAACTTTCCCCCACTCGCTCAACGAACTACTTCCCGAAGAAACATTCACACTTGTCTGCTCCACTTTCGTCGCGCATGCTCTCATCACTATTTTCCGAGAAAAAACTGCGCGTTTCGCCCTGCATTGAAACAAGGAGTTCGAGAAAGAACTGGGTTTGAGTAGTTTTGAGTTTGAAGAAGAGAAGAAGAAGAGGGTTGTTGTTTGACGAGACAAGGATGAAGCAGGCGGTGATGTCAGCAGTTTCATGGTTACGATTTGGTCGTTAAATCGATAACCGGAAACTGATATTGCCGGGGATGGTTATGCAGTTTGAGTTTTATTTGACGATATAACCCATTGGTGTTACTCGAAATGGTGGATGAAAGCTGGATGTTGGGAGGAGTGGTATTTGAGTCAAATTATTAAGTTGGTTTTCGGTGGTGGAGAGACGGGATTAGTGGAGTGGGTGGGTACATTATCCACCTTGTGACCACACTTGTTAATGGGATGGGCCAAAATTCCAGTTCAATGTAGTCCTACGAAGCCCATGTTAGGCCTAATTCCATTTTGGGTAATTCTCATCTAAGTCCCTACATTTTATAATTTTAAAATAAAAATAAATATGTCCATTTGTGTTGAACAGGTTCCTGATTCCTACTTCAAATGATTAAATTACCCTGTATTATTAAAATTTGAGCATAACCATCTAAAAGTACGTGGGTAAGGAACCTGTTCAATACAAATTATATTCTTATTTAAAGGGAAAAGATTGGAGACCTATTAAAATAAATAGACAAATTATATTCTTATATAAAAGAAAAAGAAAAAAAAAGTAATACAAAACATGCTTTCATCAACCAAAATACATGGTAATTTCGGGATGATTAATCTTATTAATCACATTATAGTTCTGTCATGAAGCAATTACAACGATATAGTTGGTGAAGGAAACTGTATTCTACTAGTAGCATTACTTGTTGAATCCTATAATGCAGGCATAATCAAACCATTAACATGAAAAACACCATCTAAACCTCGTACCATTTTTGGAAAAAGCTTCATTGATATCTCACTTTTACCGTAATTACTTCTGTAATGGCCACTAAAGAGCACAGATGTTATTGCCCTTCCTCTAAGGCTAAAAGACTCTGATTGACCCACTACATTTTTGTAATCTTTGTGTGTCTATATTATTCTGAATATTATCTTCCCCCTGATCATGATAGACATATGTACGTAAGCCTATAAATCTCTACTTGAAAGAAATGAAACCAGCGGCATCAAGAAGCTTCAAATAGAGAGAAGGTAAGGCATGTTTAATCTCATTTGAGGTAGAAATTGCTTTCATATATTGTTATTTTCTTCTGAGATATTGATTTAAATACAGTTCGATCACGAAGAAAGTAATTGTTGCTCTGTTTGTGCTTGGATTGGCATCATTGCAACTTCAAGCTGATGCCAGAATATTTAAGTTTGAGGAGAAAAGTGAGAATTGATTGTCTGTCTACGTCCAATGCTCAACCTAGTCGAAACTTAGATTGTTTTGCTACCAACATTAATGACAAAACCATCAACACAGCTGAAAGCAATGCCAACAGCATAGATGAAGCAATCAGTGTTGATATTCTGATCTCTCACCAACAAGAACTACTCAAAACAATGAATTCAAAACACCTGTATTGAGAAGAAAAGTGCAGAAAGCATAACAAGAAGAAAATGCAGAATTTCAGAGGAAATTGTTCTCTTCTGTGTATTTCTTTTATCTTCTCTGTTCAGCTTACAAACTATCAGTGTTATATATTTTCCAGCAACCAATCAAATTCAAGTCTTGATAACCACTAGAACTAACTATAACAACTGATTAACTAACAAGGTAAACTAACAACTACTTGACAACTCACTAATCCAGATCAGCATGACACTCTGCAGACCTTCATCACAGGCTTGAACTCCGTTGAGAATTTGAATCAGCAATCCACAACCAGCAACTATGGATGTTATGGGAATCATTTCAGATTATCTACCGAACCTAACCATGTTTACACCAACGAGACAGCCTAACAAAACTTGTTAACAAGTTATGCAAAATGTGATGAAATATACTTCTAGTATGAATAAAGTGTGCGGCAGTGCTGTGGCACCAGTTTAATATCTGCTACTTGGATGTGTAAGCTACACAACTCAGAAAATTTGTAGTATTGAAATGGTACATGCTATGTGAGTTTCGAATTACCTGTTCTCAGGACTTCACCAAAAATCACTGCAGGAACATTTACCATTTCTAAAATGATGATGGCGAACACGATCCCTTACAATTATTTCCCTCTTGTATACTTTTGAAATAAGCTTGGTAGCAGAATGGCAATCCTCACATACCCACAAGTTTTTTACAATCCGGATGATTGTTCCAGGATCTGTGTTCATGAATCTGAATGCAATTGCAAGTTTTTCACTGTAGTACTTAAATGCAGTTTCCTTCTCTTCTTCACCAATATCAAACAAAACTTGGACGAATTTTGGTGAATAGCCTTCCATTTTCACCTTCTCAATGATGTTTTCCAACACCAAGTAATTTTCTTAACTTGTGGGTGTGATCAATCTCCAATTTTGAATTCATGAAGAACACCATTCAAATCAATCATGCTAGTTCCTTGATTTGTCTTTATTCCTCTTTCTTTCATCAACTTCCTAACTTTTGCACCATCTTCCCATCTTCCATCTGTTGCATATATGTTTGATAGCAATGCATGACGACCGCTATGTTCAGGCTCCATCTCCAGCAAAATATTCCCAACTTTTTCACCCAATTCAACATTTCCATGCTTCCTACAAGCACCAAAAAGTGCACCCCAAACTGCTGCATTTGTTTCCATTGGCATTGAATTTACGAATTTCTCTGCCTCGGTTAAAAATCCAGCCCTTGCTAGAAGGTCTACAACACATCCATAATATTCCATTTCAGGCTCAATACCATACATTTTCTTCATATAATTCAAAACACTTACACCTTCATCAACCATTCCGTCGTGAGTACAGGCTCTTAGTGTACAAACAAACGTGATTCCATCTGGTCTGATCTTTTCCCTTTGCATCTTGAAGAAAAACTCTATTGCATCCTCTGCTCAGCTATGCACAGCAAGCCCACCAATGATCACATTCTTAGAGAAAGCTGTGAATGTGATTCAAATCATTAAGTAAATTAAGTAAATTTGGTTAGTTTTGTTAATTAAGATGGATTAAAAAAAGTTGAGAGGACAATGAATTAGTTGAACAGGTAATTTAATTTATTTTTTCAATTAAAATTATTAGTAACAACGATGATTAATTATTATGATATTTTAAATAGACATTTATCTTATACTAAAAATGACTTTTAAGTTTAAAAAGATTAATATAACAAAAAAATAAATTTTCCTTAAATTTATCTTTATTTTCCTTTTTTCTTATTTTTAAATTATTTTAATAAGTTTTTTCAATTTTTTTTAATTATTTTTTTGTAATTAGATGTTAATTTTTAGCAAAAACTTCCTTACTTGCATGTTCTCAAAAATCTGCCATGACGCCCGCATTTTGCATACATATCAATCAAAGCAGTCCCTAATAATGCATCCAAAAGGATAGAATTTCTTTCTATATAAACATGAATCCATCTTCCTTGATCAAGTGCCCCCAAATAAGCACAAGAAGATAGCACACTTGAGAGAACAAATTTCGTTGGCCTAGTATTATCACCTTGCATTTCATTAAATACTTCCAATGCTTCTTTATAATACCCACTTTTGATATAACCATCAATCATAGCACTCCAAGTTATTTCATCCTTATCACTCGTCTCATCAAACAACTTTCTTGCTTCTTCAAACTTCCCAAATCCAGCAAAACCACTTATCATTGCATTATAAGATCCAATATTTTTACCTCTCAGAGAATTAAACAACTCTTCAGCAGCTTCAATCTTTCCGCATTTCAAGTACCCATCAATCATAGCATTCCATCAAACGACATCAAAACCATCATCAGAGTTAAAAGTGAAGCAAGCTGATGGGCTGCCATACTCTACTGGACCTTCAAAACCAAGGCCACAAATTTGTCTCAAATGCTTGAAGCCTGCTTGTCTCCTTGACATTGCTTTCCCGCCAAATTTGAGCAGAATGGTCATGTCCACTTAGTTGTTGCGTAAACTGCAGTGACCAAGGATTTGGTTGATTGCAGAATGTTTTAGTCACTCACTTACTCAATTGTCTTTTCTGTTTTTAATGCTTCTTGTTTTTCTTTCCCAACTTCTTGTAAATATACCCTCATCAGCTTCATGTGTAAGTAGAGACGTATCCTGCAAACAATTGAAAGATATACACACTGATCAGTTCTGGAATACTTCTCTCACAGACTTCTTTAGCTTTGTTCTCAAAACTTTAACTATCACGAATTTGTCTTGCCTCATTAACACATCCAAAAGATGCATACATCTGAATTCCAGAACATTTTATATGCACGTCTCAACAAAATCCATTTTTTACCACATGGGCATGAACTTGTATCCCTTTTTTATCTGCTTCTGCAATGGCACAAGCCTTGATCACCATTGGATTCGTAAACTTGTTAGTCATAGAATTTGCAGCAACCATTTTATAATACAAACATATGACCTTTCATGACTCATTATATTCTAAGCAACCTTCGAGTAAAGCATTCTGTAAAATAACATTTGGTCTAGGAACAGAAATGAAGACCTTTAAAGCCAAATCCAAGTTGCTGAAAAGAGTATTTGCATAGCCCTTCACCAAAGTTCCAGATAAATAGTGGTCTTGAAACTGTCCACTCTTTAATATCACAGCATGAACCTGCTTCAGATGTCACCAGGAGTGTTGAATTTTGTTTAAGAGGTCTAGAATTGTTTTTCTGGATAGTTGGGAAGTGGGAATGTTTGTTGCTGATGTTTCTTCCGGTTTTAGATGACAAGGAAGATTTGCGGATGTTGTGCTCATTTTCTGCTTCGCTATCCAGACTTAGCCAGTAGCTAAAAAACATTATAGTATCTAGGCTATAGCGATGATATATTTTGCAAGCTAGGGAAGTTTTCTGCCACACAATATATTTATTTATATTATTATGTATATGTCGTTCCCTTCACAAATTAATTTACACTTTGTCGTTTTGTTTATCCACTAGAGCACGATTGTGAGTCAAGTCTATAAATGGCAAGTCGTTTGTTCTGGGTGGTAGTTCATCTTGAAGAACAGTAATTGATATTGCTAGTGTAAGTCATTTTAGAATCATTCAACCACTATCTAATGCTCCCCCCTAACATGTTTAAGAAGGGGCGGGGCAACAGCCTACAGACCGGATTGCCCATAAATTTTTTTAAATTATTATAAAGTATTTATAATTTATACTTAATTATATTTTATCCTGTTAACTTTAAAAAATTATTATTTAACCCAAAATTTATAAATTATTCTTAAATATTTGACCAATTAATTTTAATTTTTTATCTTTGACAAAAAAAAGAGTATTTATTCCCATAATTTATAAATTATATTTAAAATTTTAGTGTACTAACTTTACTTCTTTTTTTTTTAACATTTTAACCCTCCAACTTTTCATTTCTAACTCCTCCGCACCTCAGCTTATACAACACTTGATTATGACAAGATTACACAAATATATTTCTTACTAGTTACAGCGAATCATGCAATGCTTGCTGAAAATCGTATCTCAATATATGCTGCCATGCTTGTTATTTGAAGCAGATCCTCTGTATTTAATAGTTTCCCCTCTATTCCAACAATGGCAGGAATTATAATTAAAGCATTCAAAATTGTCAAAAAAAAAAAAAATTATTGTGCGACTTTTGCCGATAGGTTTCTCCAAAATGCAAGTTCTTGGATTCAATCTCCGCCATATAAATTGTAATCATGGCTGATCTTTTCCTCTGGCCTTGCTCACCCATAGCATTCCGCGGGGAAAACTGTATAAGCAGACTTTTTGGGCAAAGATTTGTCCTGTAACCCAGTTGCTGACACTTGAGCTGATAAATTTGTTCTAAAGACAGGGCATTTCAATAATGTAATACAGCGTGCAGACGGGACTAATGTTATTACATCGGGCACCAGCAGCACTGACAGGTGCAGACACGGCAACTTTTTATCCATGTGGATTTGATCAGCAGGACACATTTGGCAGATTCTCAAGGTTGTCATTCCTTTGAATCTTGCTACATTCAAGGTGAAATAGATTTCATCCGGGGTCACGGACCGCTAATCAATATCTGAGATTGATTCATAATAACCATAAACAACATAGTTTTCTGTTTTGTTGCATGTTAAATTATCACTTGACTCAAAAACTTTGATCGGCAAGTAAAGGCCTAAACCACTGCATCAAACTCTAATCGTTGCAGAATATAGAGTTGGACATATTTACACTAACATTTTGTGTAGCAATGTCTTTGCAGTCTTTTTTTTTTCTTCTGTATGTAGTATTATTAGTTGATTCTGCATGCTATTGTTTCATTACCTCATTTAGAACAGTTAAAATCCAATCTATTACATTGATTGGGAGAATTTTTATGCTGCTATTATGGCCTTATAACAAATAAATGCTAATCAGGCAGAAAATTTCGTTTGATGTGCAATCTAAAATGCAGATTTTTCCTCGTTCCAGTCACATGTTCTGCCAAAATTTGATAAAATTTATTTAACACTTTCTGTTTGTTTCCATGGAAAACGAAAATGGGTTTTAAGCTTATGTTATTTTGTACATCTTTCCATGTGTTACTCCATCTATTTTCTGTGATCTGTCAAAAACCTCCCATGTTTTCTAATGTATATGGCAATTTAATAATTTAATGCATAGGAAATGAAATCACATTCAAGATTCTATAAATCTCAAAAATAGGAAATAGCATTAATGAAAAATATTCTATATATTACCCATAATCCCTTTGAAAATTGTCCAAATCTTCCAAGCTTTTAGAGTTGGTAACTTACAATCAGGGAAAGAAGCTTGAAAAAAAAAATGCAGCCTGTTCAAAAATCTTTGCTCATTTCTACAATGTTAACCATTTTTCTTGGCTTTGCTAGTGCAGGTGTAGATTGTAAAAGTAGGAAAGATGGCTCAAATGTTGCATACACCATTACTGTTGATCAGTCTAGCAATCAATACAGAACAGTTCAAAGCGCCATAAATTCCATTCCTTCAGAAAATAATCAGTGGGTCAAAATTCACATCAAACCTGGCACCTACAAGTATGTAATGTTGAACCATACTTATGATTCAATTCCTCTATATTTCGATTGACTGATTGATTTTAGACGGTACGGAATATGGATGTGCAGAGAGAAGGTAGAAATTCCATATAACAAGCCATGCATTTTTCTCGAAGGAGAAGGCCAAAGTGTTACAAAAATCACTTATAACGATCATCAAAGAACAGATATCAGTGCTACTTTCTCTTCATTTCCTGACCATGTGGTTGCAAAAGGCATTACGTTTGAGGTAATTTGTTTTGATCTTGTTATTTCAATGAAGGTTTCAGAGAATATGCACTTATCTTTTCCTATCTTGTCAGTTGTTGGCGTGGGTAATTTTTCTTGTATGTTGCAGAATTCATATAACCTTGCACCGGAGTTAGAAGAAGTATTGGCAAAAGGAAATAAAGACTTGGGCACATTACAAGCAGGGGAGGACATAACACAAGCTCTTGCGGCTAGGATTTATGGTGATCAGTCTGCATTTTATGAATGTGGATTTCTTGGGGTGCAGGATACTTTATGGGATGTTACAGGCAAACATTTTTTCAAAAATTGTTACATTGAAGGAGCTGTTGACTTCATTTTTGGCGATGGTCGATCTGTTTATGAAGTAACGGTTTTAACGCAAAAAAGCCTTACAATTTTTTTGAGGTAAAAGTAGAATCATTTTTCACCAATATGTTCTCTCTTTACTCTCGCAGGACTGTTTGATAAATTCGACTGCTGGTTCGGTACTTCCTGGAGGAGTTGCAGGTTTTATCACAGCTCAAAATCGTCAAACAACAAATGATCCTGGTGGTTTCGTATTCAGAAGAGGTGTAGTTTCAGGCCGTGGTGAAACCTACCTTGGAAGAGCTTATGGCCCATATTCTAGAGTAATATTTTATGAAACACAGTTATCTTCTGTTGTGATTCCTCCAGGATGGAATGCCTGGAATTTCCAGGGAAAAGAGTAAGTTCACTTTCACAACAATGCCTGACAATAGTTATCTCGCCATTGTTGTTGATGTATTAACTCTATCTTTTTTTTTTTTTTTTTGTGCAACAATATGCAGAGGCAACTTCGTGTGTGCCGAGATTAAGTGCAAAGGTCCAGGATCTGACAAATCTAATCGCGTTTCCTGGGAAAAGAATTTTGATTCTATACAATTGTATCAATTTTCAACATCATTTTTCATCAACCAGGATGGCTGGCTTAACCAGCTGCCTGAAAACCAATAGTTTTTCATGCATAGAGATTGTATTTTCGTTTACATGATTTGAAATTATTTCTGTCGGACAACTTGTCTTAAAAATGTTGGTTCTCTTTCTTTTTTTTTTTTTTTTTTAACTCATAAAATAATTAATTTCATGCTTAAAATATGAGAATAGTAAGAAGTTAAAAAATATAAAAACCTTATTAAAAAATAAATAGAATTAATAATGTGATTTACATTGATTACAATATCGAAGCATTGATGGTAATAAATATAATTGCATAAATCGGAGGTGTTATTAGTATCCATCCGCAATCAGAATTGGTGGACTTTTAACCGAATCCCACAGCATGCCCTGCTGGACCCTTCTAAAAACAATTAAAATATATGTTCTTACTTGTAATGCTTCTAAAAATAAAGGACCTAGATGTTATTATGTCTATTATATTGTCTGCAAACCTGTACCAAAGACAATTACATCTCCTGTTCCTTTCTATCTTAATTTTTGACAGATTTCTATCTTCTTTTTTAACAAAATATTAATGTCCATCCTAATTATTAATAATAAATAAGTTAAATTATATTTTAAATTTTTATTATATAAATTAAAAATTTTGAAATATAATTTAAATAATTTATTATTAATTATGATGGACATTAAAATTTATCATTTATTTTGTACAATGCCATGGTTTTCCATTGTTTTGCTGCTGTCATAACAACCTGTTGTAGTTCTATAAATCATATTCCTGGATTCTCTCTAGTTGGGTGCGACATTGTTGGGTGGAAATATTTTGGAATTTGATTTATCTGCTCAAACAAGTGAGGGCCTTGGGAGCCTGCGACAGTTTCAGAGGCTTCTAGAACAGGGGTTTGCTCTTGATCATATTGTGATGGCGCTGAATGAAGTGAGAGCAAAGGTGAATTCTCTTCTTGTTCCAATTCAATCTCCCATGCAATAGCTGAATTTGAAGTCCTTGTCTTCTTTGGATGCAGAGTGTCTAGAAGATAACGATAATTTTTTTTAGTGGAAACAATATATATTTCTTTTTAGACATAAGACGGATTTTGATGTATCAAGCTACCCTGAACCAAAAGGAAAAGTTTGAGGCTTCTAATTCTGGTTCATGAGCTCCATGTCACAGTACTTAGTTATTTGCGGAGAACATGTTTTTCTGATTTACAACAAAAACAATAAACCACCACGCATTGAAAGATAATAATTTCTGCATCAAGTTATATTTGTTCACATCTGTCAAAAATTCATACCGAGTTATCATCCACGCCTCCTGGAAATCTTCTCTTTTCTTGGTTCCAGTAATTTCCAAATATTTTGCACAGAGAAAAGTCGAAACGACTATTGAGATGCTCTGCTCCAAGCTGCTAGACTAACAATTCATTGAGAGGACGCTTATCCTCCCCGCACCAGCAGAAATATATAGACAATGAACTCATAAGTGAATCCAAAACTTAAGAACAAAGGCAATGCATATGAAATTCCTGTTCCTGATAAACCTTATCCTCCATAGATGAGAACATTTGAGTCTGTGACAACAGCAGAATGGCATTGCAGTAATGTTTGGTTCCAACTGCTCCAACAATACAAACCTGAAAACCGTGTGTAGATATTTGAGAATGGGAAAACATTTTGTAAAGGCTTTTGTCAGTGCAAACAAAACAATGATTCAATCATGCTAAAATGCTAATCAAAGGACTAAATCCATTTTAGTCATGAGTTGCCTTTTTCCCTGTATTAACAGCTGTATTACCTGCCCTGACCCCTGGCGAAGATCCTTTAAATTCCAATTGCTCGGAAAACCAAAAAAAAAAAAAAAAAAAAGCTGCTCTGTTTACAGAAATTGTTCCTCAAGTTTGTAAAACTGAACTTGAGAGGAGGGAATGTGAATCTCGTACTAGTGACCAAGTGAATGTGCTCATATCAAGCACATCAATATCTCCATGGTAGCGATCACCACAATCAACATCATACACAAAAAATCTGTTACCTATTACATTAGCACTGTGACTGTCCCTAGGGACAGGAATGTCACCCTTCACGGCGGGAGAAGCCCATCTCATAGTCTTGAGGTCTAGAACATGTAAATCATTCAAGTAATTTGCTTCACGTTCTCCACTACCCCAAATATCACCATTTTATCATCATTTAAAAAGCGTGGCAGCGTGATTTTCGAGAGGAGAAGATGGAACACCTCTGAATTCAGGACATCTTTCGACTCAATATCTAGCATATAACCATTTGTACGGCCGAACACGATCATCCTGGGCCCCACGAGGACAGGACTGTGGCTGTCCCTCAGGCCGGGTCTTGGCCTGTGGTTGCAAGATTGCTGCAGACCATTGTATCCGGATTTAGCTTCGGAACATCAAAATGCAAATCCCCACAACAGCCCCGGAATAAACACGAACAGAAATTGACAACATTTCCTAATAGAAGTGATTCTAAAGAATTCGCTTAGTTTCCATTTTCTTTCCAACCAGTGAAGAGATTCAACAGAAGATAATGTTATTTACGGGATACCAGTTTGAAGAATTTGTGCTCTCACAATATCATACGACAAATGACCCAACCTTGACAACACTTACATTGGAGTCATATATTGTTATGGTACAGACTACTGAGAGAATGAAAAGTTCTTATCTTGAGTTCTGTTAAAAATTGTTTTCAATAACGATGGAGAAAAAAGGCAAATGATTCTCACAATAAAGCACAAGAAGAAAAAAAGAGGGTTCTGCTGGGATAAAGATCCACCCCAGTACGCAGCAACTGCCGTGGTCAGAAGTGAAGCCTGGATTTTCAATCCAACTGCTCCAGCCTATGATCGTGAGACTCGGTAAATTGTTCACTCTGGAAGCGGAAATTTCACCGTAGGAAAAATGTCAAGGAGACATGATAGATAATTAACGTCCTCTTCAAACTCCATTACTAAGACGTGATGTCTATAAATTTTGTTTGTGCCGTTTTACTGAAGCATGTAAGTTTTCTTCTCTTATGGTCAACTAATGCATACTTTTCACATGGTTATTGGTTCTGTTCTCCACTTTTTCTACTTATATTTCTTGTTGTATTATTCCGCATACGTTTTGAAGCAAGAGGCAACAGATTTGAGCACTTGAGCCGCAGCTCAACATCCTCACAAACTCAAGAGAGAATGCCACAAAAATACAAAACCAATTCAACCAACGCAGATGTAAATTGAATAAACATTTCAATACAGACATATTCCTTTTATATAATAGCTTTTATCATGAACCTTCGAAGTAAGAATTTATTTGCCAATAATCAATAATAGCAGCAAAGGACTACTGAATTATTTACAATTGTCCCTGTCATTGTCACTTCTATATCCCCAACAAGCAGTCAAAGAGGGAAATCAAAGATTGGTAATTTGGGCAACCCAACCTACAAGCAGCAGGATCATCAAAAACTACAGTGCAGCAAAAGAGAACAAGGCAGTGGTGACCCAAACAAAAAGCACAGAACTGGCTGATTCAAAAATGTCACGTTGGGTTTACAATTCTCATCCGGCGACTCTAATCTAATGCCTCACCATCTTTTCTGTCCAGTCACAGAGCACCACCTGGCTAGATATTCTACCCTTTTACCCGTTTGCTTAGACCCATACCCAGACCCAACTTTGGCACCAACATCTATCATTACGATTGATTTTTCTTGACTCTGATCTAGGGTTTTTGGGATTTTCCGTTACAACCCAGAAAGGTAAAATACTAAGATCCCTTATTTGGGGCTCTAGTTTGTGTTTTGGAGACTTTGTGAGGTTTAATGGTGTCGGTATTTCTATTTTGGATGGTTTATGAGATCGTTTAGCATCAAAATTTGTCATTTAAGGCTTTTGTAGTTAAGTTGACGAGGGTTAAGTTCTTTTTTTGGTCTCTGTGTTATTTCCTCTGCGAAATTGTGGGCTACTGTTTCGATTATTGCTCATTTACGCGATTCTTTTTATCCGAGTTTGCTTCTATTTTTCTCATTTAGCTTAGTAGTAATGGTCGATGAGCTGGGTTTTTTTTTTTTTTTTTTACTGGTTTACATGAATCTGTTATGATTTTCTTTATTGTCGACGGTATCTGGAGTCATTTTTGCATCTGGGATGTTCTGATTTTGTCATAATATTTGCAAATGATTTAGTAAGCGATAGTTTCTATTTTTCTTTTAGTACAACGAACTGATCTCTTCTATACTTATTGTTATTATTCAATTTTGTTTCTTTAAATTTGATTTTGTTCATCTCAGTCAGGGCTCGTACAACAGTTTAGATGTCTTAATTTACAGAATTTCATTTTTGTATGAATAGCTGATCTTAGATGTGTCAATTTTGCTGCTGTTACTGCTAGAATCAAGTAGGTCAATGATGTTTTCGCTTGTGCACAACTTTACCGAGAAAAACTAAGATTAGGAAAGGATTCATTGTTTTTCAATTGCTAAAACAACTATCTTGGGTAACTTCACTGAGAAAGACTAAGATTAGGAAAGGATTACATAGGAAATACTAAGATACGCAATTATCTTGTGTATCTGGAAAAGATTAGGATTAGGAAAGGGTTACATTGGCAATAAGCTTGCTGTGTATGCGAGCCAACGACTTACACAGCTTTCTTGTTTGGATCATAACAGCAGCACTTGGTTCGTGCTTTGACAAGTTTGACTAATATGGAAGGTCTGGGAGGATTAAGATTCAGTAACGTAACTGGTGCAGCAAGGAAGAAGAGGAGTAATGTTTCCCGTCGTCCTCGAAATGACTCGCAGCCACTCTCAGATTTTCGTGATATTTCATCCTTATCATCCACACCACCTTCGGACAATGTAAGTATCCGGCAAGGACAATAATGATTGCACTTCTATCTCTCAGAAGAGAGAAGTCAATTTGATCCTATGTGGTTCAGGGGCTTCATTTAGTAATATTGTTGAAACTTGAATCTTCACAGAATATTATCAAGATCGACGATGGAGGATTTGGAGAATCTGATGAGGCTTCCAACAGCAGCTCTTTCCGGGACAGTAATGAGAAGAGTCATAATGGGGACAATTCCAAACGGTACACTGGAGTTCTTGCCCCAGTTAATTGGAGAGGCACTAGTAACACGGGGCATTTCGGTGCTGTTTCAGATGGATTAGGAAATGAAAATACAGTAAAAAAGGTTAAGCTTAAAGTTGGCAGTATTACACGTACTATTAATGCCAGGTCTGCCCCAGATGGCACTGCTGGTGCTGGGTCTTCTTCAACGAAGTCTTATCATTATTTGGATGCCGCTCAGCCAAAGCCAACTCTCCAGGTAGATACCAATCCAAATTTGCTACTTAATTCTGATAAAATTTGGCAGTCATATCCGTAATTGTCTCATGGAGTCGATTTCATGTGCTGTTTAGGCGTGTTAAAGTAACCCCTTTATCAAAAATTTATATTTGCACGTTTGGTTTATTTTTATATTGTTATATGCAAATTCCAATATTAGTTTATCAATATTCTGTATTTAATTATAAGCAATATGGCCGGATTTCATATAGGAGTTATTGTTTCTTGTTTCCTGTTTCTTTTACCTGCTAAATTCCATTCCCTACCCAACTAGCCTCCTTTTTCTATTTCAATTTCCAATAATGTTATCAACTGACTCTTTTGGGTGAGATTTAGAGATCGCTAGGCATCTTAACTGGGCTTTCTAATCTAATTTTATCTTTGGCTGTAGGAAAATTCTGATGACAACCATTCCTTTAGTTCAGATAACAGGGATAGCTTGCAAGGGTCAACATGGAAGGATTCCTCTGAAAGTGATTTAAGAGCAGATGTTTCTAAGAGTAGGATATCTTCTGACATAGATACGAAGCACACAGAAAAATACCAGCCAGTTCGAAAGAGCAAGCGGGTCCCTAAGAAACGCTCTTTAGATGGAGTTTTTGATGATATAAATGGCGATGATGATGAGGAGATCCAATACCTTGAAAAAGTAAAAAACTCTAATGTCAACGCCAATTATGGTGC
The DNA here is from genome assembly GCA_032402905.1 of Khaya senegalensis. Taxonomy (NCBI): domain Eukaryota; kingdom Viridiplantae; phylum Streptophyta; class Magnoliopsida; order Sapindales; family Meliaceae; genus Khaya; species Khaya senegalensis. Next base: position 10,081,260 of record CP135555.1, on the reverse strand, counting down.
ACAATATGAAGATGATGAGGAAGGAGGAAGCAGAAAACAAAGGAAGCTATCGAGGGTATTAAAGAAGAATGTTGATGTATTATACGAGGTAAATGTGGACAAGTATGGCTCATCAAAATTGGGTAAGGAGGCTAAGAAGTCCAAAACAGGAAGAGCGTCTGAAGATAATGATTCTTTACAAGAAGAACAGGTGTCGGATGGTGAACCTGAAATCAAAAAGAAGAAAGCCAGAAAGGAGTTTGTTGATTTATTGGGAGATTCTAAGAAGGAAATGACAGTCACCACTCGTCAACGTGCTCTTCAGACTGGCAAAGACGTCACTTCCAGTATTGGTGCAAGTCTACTGGAGTTCCCCAATGGTTTGCCCCCGGTTCCACCTAGAAGTGAGTAGTTTTTGCTGTTCTATTGTGCAATTCTTTCTGTAAAGGTTCTTCTGTTGAATGTTTATTGATCTTCCCACATACATTTATTGTTGGTTTTTGGTGACAGAGCAAAAGGAGAAACTTTCTGAAGTGGAGCAGCAACTGAAAAGAGCAGAAGCACTTCAGAGAAGAAGGATGCAAGTGGAGAAGGCAGCAAGGGAATCTGAGGTTTGCCTTCTTTTCCTTCATTGCATTTTTTTCTCCTCCCTCTAGCTCTCTATGCCTTGTGAATTGCATGTGTTACAAGGAAAGCGTGCATTAAAATTGTAGGCCGAGGCAATCAGAAAAATACTAGGCCAAGATTCCAACAGAAAAAAGAGGGAGGAGAAGATGAAGAAACGACAAGAGGAATTAG
>CP135555.1:9919408-10080364 GCA_032402905.1 Khaya senegalensis | reverse complement strand
TGAAGAGAAAAAAATATATTTATTGACAATGAATAAAAAAATTTAACAAAAAATTATATAAATTTTTTTTATCATATTAATTAAAAAGTAATATTTGTTATTAATTTTTTTATTTATTATTAATAAATATATTTTTTTAATTTTATTAATTAAATAATTTTACTGTATTAATAATATTAAATTAATAAAATCATTCAATGTAATAATTTTTTTAAGTGAAATATGTCTATTATTTTTGCATGCCAATGATTAAAAACAAGTGGATGCCAATTCGCAAGGTGACTTCTACGCACGACACGTCGTACATAAATCTGTTAGAGAAACGATTTGTCATTGCAAAAGAATAATACAATTCGTTCATGTGTTACTGAAAGCCAAATATCGACACGACATTTCTCATACTTTAACATAAATGCCAAATCGTTTTTATGTACATTAAAAAGTCGACAAGTCGTAGGTCATTTGACACCCAGTTGCAATTGCAAAACAGGCATGAGATTGTCGGGCTGGGCTTTAATGGGCCCAACATAGATGCCCAAATACCAACTACTGTATACCGTTCTTGCCTTCCACCAACCCGTGCTTTCAAGAAAGCACGACAAGCTCCATCGAAAAACATCGAAACCGAAACAGAGTTCAGTGTTTGTTTTTGCTATGGCGAAGCACAATCGCGATCAAGCTCTGGTAGTTATCTAATTATTATTTTGTTAGTCCTTTTTGCGATATAATCTTTTTGTTCTTGATTTTAATACAGTTTAATTAAGCAATAAATTTAGCGTTTTTATGGATTACTGCTGCTAATTCACGTATATTCTTGCCAATAAGTGTTTTAGTTAAAGGTTGAATTGCTACTACCTTACAGGATTTCCAGGGGTTTTTAAATGACTTGCAGGATTGGGAGCTTTCACTCAAGGACAAAGGCAAAAAAATGAAGCCCAAAGCTTCTCAAAAAGATAGTTTGGTAACTTCTTTTTTCTAGAATAATTGTTTTGGGGTTTTATTTTCAATAGTAGTAAGTGTTAATGCTTGCATTGGTTGTGATAAATAAAAGAGTAATTTTTTTTCGGTTATTTGCTTGTCTATTTTGTTTTTATTATTGTAAAGGATCTTTGGCGTGGAGCAAATTTACTTCTGCCTTGGGTGATGTTATGAGTTAATTGATGTAATGAGTTTGATTTCTATTCTGCTAATTGTGTTTAGTTTGAAAAACTTTAAGGAACCAAGTACATATTTTCAAATTGAAATTTTAAGCAACATGTGATAGTATAGCATAGTATGGTTTATGGATCAGCTGTAGATGTTGCCAATTTAGAGAGCACTGAAAATTGCAGTTAGGTATCTATTCATGCATGTGATAAAGATACTTTATCAAGCATCATTTTAGAGGTTTATGTGGACATTCATGTAATGAGATTATGGCTCACGTCCTGCTTGTGCATGTGGGTGGATGGTTTGTTGGGAGGTGGGAGATTATCTTAAAGGTGTCGTTTTTTTTTTTCAGAAATTTAATGAGAAACCAAGACCAGGTAAAAATCCACCTTCAGTTGGTTCATATTCAAGGAATTATGACGCAGTCAGTCGCATATCAAGTAGTTTAATGAATGAAGATAGCGTTCCAGATGCTAATTCAGAGAAAGAACAGGTAGGAATTTACCTCTTTAGTCTAATTTCAAAGATTCTCATCCAGTATTGATGACTAATTATTTAATATTTATAGGGCAATGACTATTTCAAGCAGAAGAAGTTTAATGAAGCTATTGGTTGCTATTCAAGAAGCATTGCCCTATCCCCAACTGCAGTAGCTTATGCAAATAGAGCCATGGCCTATCTCAAACTCAAAAGGCAAGTTAAGTAGAACATATGCTATATTGAAAATGAGAAACACATATATGTGCTTTTATTATCAGGAAAAAGTTTTGCAAATCAAATATTTGGTGCTTGTATAGAGCACATGCTGGACTTTTCTCTCCCAGAAGATTTTTATTTTGTTCCTTTTTATTGAGTTATTGAATAGCTGTCTCTTGTGGGATCTTAAAATCTCAATCCTTTTAATTGAAGTTAACTTTAATTGTTTCTTTTTGCTTTCTTTTTCTTATTCATTAGATTTCAGGAAGCTGAGGATGACTGTACAGAGGCCTTAAATCTAGATGATCGCTACATAAAAGCATACTCACGTCGAGCTACAGCCAGAAAGGAACTTGGGAAACTGAAAGAGTCCGTGGAGGGTATGTTATGTTCTGCCTGTGTTCTGTTCTTATGAAGAGGCACATGCATTCTTTTGTTAGTTTGATGTCTGACACTGTGAATATAGCTGATTGCAGATTCTGAGTTTGCCCTTAGGTTGGAACCTCAGAACCAAGAAATCAAGAAACAATATGCTGAAGTAAAATCTCTATATGAGAATGTAAGGCTTACTTTATATTTTTATGTCATTGCTTCTACTTATTGTTCTATGCTTCTTGGTAGGGATGTTGATTTTCCTGTAGACCTTATGTCCACATAGTTATTAGTATGTGAAGATTTTAAAATAATGGCAACCTGGAGAGATTTGCGGGTTATAAGTGGAAATTTATTATGCTAGATTAAGGCACATTGACACATGTAACCATTTCTTATTTTAAGATCCTGGCATCTAATGAATTTTATGGTGTGAGTTTTTTTATGCCCTTTCTATCTTTTATACACACACACACACACACACACATATATAATTATGTTCTTTATCAAGTTAGTATATGAGCATGCCTTAACCAATTTCATAAGCTGTGATCAAAATGCCTATTATGCCATGTCCATTTATAGACATGATTAATTAATTGTTTTATAGGTAGCAGTAGATGTTTTACATTTAGTTAAGTGTTTGTACTATTGATAGCTGGAGGGTAGTGGGCTAGAATTATGGATGGAATTCTAGCTTTCGTTTTGCTATTTCCCCATAATGGTATTGACCTAATGGTTTGTAGCTTCATTGAGATCAATAGGATTTTTTTCCTTGTTTTCCTCGTTGGTAATTTCATAATGTGCTTGTTGAAAAATTAATGTACGCTGTTATATTAGATTCATTTCTTTGCTTTTGGAGTCATGAATATTGATTCCCCCAGGAGATTCTTCAGAAGTCATCTAAAACACTGAGAAGCACTACACAAGGAGTGCAGAAAGCTGGTAAGTTGGGAACAAAAGTGAATGGGCATGAGGCCTGTGCTGTCTCAAATACTGCACATAGGACAGGAGTGATAGCAATTCAAGAAGAGCATACTAAGGTATTGGCCCTTGTTTTGTGGTCCTTAATGCTAATTTTGTCTTAAATAGCTTATTCTTAAAACAATCTCTTTTTCCCTAAATCTTAACCCTATCAGCATAAGACTGATGGAAAGGATCCTTTGAGAATTTCTTCATCTGTGGAGGAAACAGAAAACAAAAGTATGAGAGACAGAAGCAGAACTGAAGACCAGCGAGATGGTTCTGGCGCATATGCAACTCAAAGTTCTGGTTTCAAGAAGGTAGTATCAGATTCTTGCTTGTTGGGTTGCTCTGTCTTTATTTCTTGCATCCAGTCCTGAGGGCTGCATTTCCTAATTAATGGCCACCAAATCAGATGATGAGCAAGAAAAACATATCACTCTTTCTCCTTGTTTTATGGCCATGTATGCAATGTGGTCATGGCTCTCAGTTCTATGATGGTCATGCAATTGAGATTCTTTTCTAAATATATTGGGAATTTCTTGATGTTAAACTTTATAAAAATGTCAAATGTATTAGGAATTTCTTAAAGAAATATCTTTCCTATTCCTTCTATCTGTCGTAGGTTTCATAATAATTTGTTAAAGAGGATGTGTTAATAAAATATCTATGATCTGGTTTTCCTTCCCCTTGATCCAGATTGCACTTGCTTTGTTTTGGGCAAACTTTTTATTCCTTTATGCATTTGACATTGACTCTTTTAATTTTCCACAGAGAAATCACAGTACTAGAAAACGGGAGTTGGATCCATCAGTACAAGAACTAGCTACTCAAGCAGCTTCGAGAGCCGTTGCTGAAGCTGCCAAAAACATCACACCTCCAAAATCAGCTTATGAGTTTGAGATCTCTTGGAGAGGCTTCTCTGGTGATCGCACCCTACAAGCTCGTCTGTTGAAGGTTTGTTAAAAGCAGTAGTGCTATTCTGATCTTAATCTACATGTCTGCTAGTAGCCATGCAGCTTTTTAACTAGCTCTAAACCTGATTAGTTAAGAAGTGGATGGACCGATAACTATGTATGTGTTAATGTTTGGTTTAAAGATAACTCTTTTCTTGCTTCAGTTGCCTTATCTTCTCATGATTGTTTTTTCAATTATTAGGCTACCTCTCCAATTGTGCTGCCACAAATATTTAAAAATGCATTGTCTGCTCCTGTATTAATTGACATTGTCAAGGCAGTTGCCTCCTTTTTCACGTAAGTAAAGAAGTTTGTTTTGAGCCCTTTTTTTTTTTTCAGTTATTTATGGGTTATGTTTGAGCTTTATTAGATGCTTGACTCCCTTTACTTTGTTGTCAGTGAAGAAATGGATTTGGCTATCAAATATCTAGAAAATTTAACCAAAGTCCCGAGATTTGACTTGATCATCATGTGTCTTTCGTCGGTAGACAAGGCTGGTATGTTTTTAACAGTTGGAACTTTATTAGACCTACATAAATCTAGCATTCTGTAGCAAATTGAGTTGGCAAATAGAATTCACTTCAAATTGTATGCTGAAGAGAAGTAGAGACATCACTCGTTTGACTTGATTTCCTTCTGTACAGATCTCCAGAAAGTATGGGATGAAACGTTTCAGAAGGAGGCTACTCCAATCGATTATGCAGAGATACTTGATAATATGCGTTCCAAATACTGCCTCGGGCCATGAAGAAATATGTCTCGAGGAGATGTTTCGATCCGATGGTTTTCTCTTTCCTTAACTATTGAAGCTGGAAATCATACATGTCTCCTTTTGATGTTCCACCAAATTTTTGTTCTTTCTTTTCTCCAGTTTGTGGCATTTGTAAGCCAATTAACGGATGGTGATGATATGCTGGATCTTCGGTTCCTTGTAAAGTTACGTTCAGGGTCGGGATTAGATTGTGAGCATTTGCGTAATGTAATGTTATAATCAATGAAATTCAAGTACTTGTCAATCATGTTTACTGAATATGTTTCAAGATTAGGATTGACGTTCCGGTAGATTCAAGTCACTGTTGCTGTCGTAGTTTTGTAGGTGAAGAATTCAAAAACAGAATTTCAATATGATTGAACGTCATGTTGCCTCGTAACTCGAGGTGCAATAATTGTCCCTTCAAATAGTAATCTTTCAATTTAGAGTCTGATTTTACTTTGAAATTTTGTAGGTCGCCCGGACGATCATTAAAAGCCATTGAAATAAATTATTCTCTGCCTTTCCCCAACTTTCTGCCCATTAATTGTTCTGGCTGGCCAGGCCGTTGAAGTTTTAAAGCCAGATGGCCATACATCATTTGATATTTCATGGCTGGCACGGCAGTCTGCTTTATATATTTTCCAAGCTGTTAGTGAGTGATTGCCAGATAATTTTCCTTATTCTGCGCTGGGTGGGTGTCACAAACCAATCCGCATGGTCAGCGAAGCCAATAACCCAGTGAAATATATAAAATATTTTAAGATGCTTAGACTAGCTTCACATGGAAGTAGATGTCATAAATTTTAAGTGGAAAGAAACGACATAAAACAGCATACTAGTGTTTAAATTATTGAAGCATATTTTCAAAATCCAGCCAATCCTTTTGCCTATTCCTAAATAAAAGATTAGATTTTAAACGGGCTTGGAGATTCTTGCCATAGAATTTTTTTTTTTTTAATTTTTTGGTTCCCATAGCTACAAAATCTAGGAGACGTACCCTTGAATTTTTAACTTGAGATTCCTCGTTTGATTGTTTACTTCTTTGCGGGTCCATTGCCATTTGCCTTGCATGCATGGGTTTTCTTTCTTTTTTTCCTGAAATTCGTGGGACATTGTATTAAAAATCAGCATCTTTTCACTCTCATAGCCCATAGCCCACTTTTGCCCGTGCTTAGAAACATGGTATTGCCAGATTCCATGGCAGAGTAATCAGAACTTGTCGAGCTCTCAAAGCTTCCCAAATGGGAGAGCAAAACCTCTTTCTTTGCCACAATGATCATGGCTAAGATTTCAACTGAAATTTATCATTTACAACACCTGTCATCCTAGTATTGAGCTAAATTGAATGGCAGACCAAAATTTGTTTGTGGTTCAAATCAAACAAAATTACCCCGGTGAATTGATCACGACCCGTGGCTTCTCCTTTGTCAAAATAAACATTGAAAGTTCCCATTAATGATCATTCCAGTAAACGAACGGGTGCAGTTAATGTAAGATTAATCATAAATGAATTAAAAAAACACTGAATAGTACCCAATTTTTACTCCAATTTAATAGAACCAGTAGTCACAGTTTCATTTTAAACACGGACGGATACATGACAGCGTTGCAGGGATGCGCAAGACTTTCTTGTGTAACCTGTATTATTGAGCACTGACATAAATACATCGTGAAGTGATATATATATAAAATAAAAATAAAAATGAAAGTGTTCCCATCATCGTTTCACTTAAGAGTTCAAAATAAAGAAAAACCATGCGTATGAAAAGTAAGAGCAAAACCCTTTTGTTTGAATGTCACCAATCCATTGTAATTCAAAGTCTCTTTGCCACCGAAATTGTAAACAAATTTTCAAACCCCCTCGCAAAAATAGATGAACCATTTTTGTTTACTTCTGAGTCTTCCAAGTTTTCTGACATAACGCAGATCACATTCACTTTTTTCAGCAGTAAACACTAAAAATCCTGACAACCGATCAGGGCATTTTTCTCTTCTTTTCTGTTGTGTGCATTATGTTCCTTCAAGTTGTATCAATCCACGCGCCAAATCTCTTTCGCTCTCTCTTTTTCTCTTACTTAATCACTGTGTAATTTGGTGTTTTCTTTCTCGTGTTACATCTTTTTAAGTTCCATTCGTGATTCTTTGCTCTTGCAGATCTGCCACTGGAAGGCAAGGTATGTTCCATTCTTCTTCCCTCCTTATTATTCTATTTTAATGCTTTCTGTGTTTGTTTTATTACACTAATTGAATTTTTAAAGTCTTTCTTTTTCTGAGTTGTTCATGTTTGCTCTCTACACTTTGTTTTTCTTTATGGGTTCCCTGTTTTTGGTTAAAAAAAATTGTCTTTTTCTGCTGCTGCTGTCTCTGGTATGTATGTATTGTTCATGTTTGTTGTTAATGTAGCTCAAAAACATTTCCTTTCTAGCTCCTCCTTTCCGCTTGGTGATTCTCTAGCTGTGTGCTCCTTTTTGGGCTCTTTTCTTTGCGCAATTTCTGTGTTTGTGCGATTCTTGTTTGGTCTCTGTAAAGCTTGCAGCGAAATGCATTCTGTTAAGAAATGCTAATTTTTTTTTTCCCCATATTACCGTGTCTTGTTCTTGTTCTTGTTCTTTTTCCTCTATAAGAAACTTTCTAGAAGAAGATAGGATCCCTATTTTCCCGCAGAGTTGTCTTTTTTTTCAATTTTTTTTTATTTTCTGCTTTTTTCCCTTGATATTTCGTTTCTTTTGGTTCCGTATTTTTATTTTTCTTCCTATCTTCTCCAACTATTTGGTTTACTTGTTGCGAGCTTCTGGCAAACTGCAATGTGCATTTGTTTTGCTTAAAGGTTTATGCTTTCTTAAGATTTCAGTAGTTATCTCTAATAAAGCTTATTCGCTTCAAATTGTGCAGGAAATGGGATTCATTTCTAGAAAGATTTTCCCAGCTTGCGGGAGCATGTGTGTATGTTGTCCTGCTATGAGATCGAGATCCCGACAACCTGTTAAGCGTTACAAAAAATTGCTTGCAGAAATCTTCCCTAAATCCCATGTGAGCGTTCGCTGTTTATCTTCTAAATTATTCTATTGTCGGATGCTTTCTTTTCTGCAATAATTTAGATTTCTGCTAGGTGTATCTAAGGTAGCATGGCTAGATTTCTTTTGAATTTACACAGCGGATAACAATGGGAACTTTGGTCGTGCAATGTGGGTTGTTGCTCTTTATACAATTTTTTAATTGTCACATAATGCTAGTGTGTTCTCATACTCTTAGAATAAAGTGGTTTTATTTGTTTAACTAAGTGTGTAAATTTTGCATATCAGTCATGGGCATGGCTGTTTGTAATTAAAAATAGACTTTGCTATTTTAAGACTTAATTTTGGAATATCAATGTCAAGAATGGATCTCAGAATGAAGAAATGAGAAATATTGATTTGGTTGGCTGCTTTACAAATAAATGTAGGATGATCAAGGATAGTGGTAAGTTTGAAGTCTATATTTCTCTCTCCTCAATGGTCACTAAGCTCAAAATAAGGCTTACTTACAGATATTGGTTTATGTATGTTGTGATATTGGACCAACAAATACAGTTCAGCAAAAGTTCTGTCCGTTTGGATCTAATGCACCAATGCGTGCATCACAAATGTAGATTATTAGAATTATTTTATTCATTCCGATATGCTGAAGTTTGAAGTTACAAAACCTTTTGCAGGATAGCCCTCCAAATGAAAGGAAAATTGTCAAGTTATGTGAATATGCTGCCAAGAACCCATTTCGAATCCCGAAGGTACTTACCTATTTTCTTTTTTCAGATTCATCTTTTGATGAGTAGAATGCTCGGCCTTCAAACTAGTGTGTACACCACTGAGGCACTGCTGGCTTTCTCTGATTGTTAACAGATTGCAAAATATCTTGAAGAAAGGTGCTACAAAGAATTGCAATGCGAGCACATTAAATTAATCAATATTGTTACAGAGGCTTACAATAAGTTGCTTTGCATGTGTAAAGAGCAGATGTAAGTCAAATTTTGGTCTTCTCTTTTACTCATACTATTAATGTGTTGCCAAATCAATTCCGGATGGTTGATAATTGACAGTTCTTCATTCAGTTGTTTTTTCATATTAGAGTACTCTTTTTTTATCAGCACTGTTATATGTTTTTAGCTAATATTACCTTCAAGCTTAGTGTAAAGATGATCTTATTTCTTTTATTTTAATCTATTTTTCATTTCTCTCTTGATATTATATTTAAAATGTCAAAATGTGCAGGGCATATTTTGCTATTAGTTTGCTGAATGTTTCTACGGAACTTCTGGACAACTCTAAGCAAGATGCTATTCAAATACTTGGATGCCAAACCTTGACAAGGTTCATCTATAGCCAGGTCATTTATGACATTCCCTTTTCTTTTGAAAGAACTATGCCAATATGCCAAGCAGAGTTAAAATAATTTTTTCTTATATGTATTGATGGCATTTTCCATGTATATTAAGTAGCATCTTATTATGTTCACTTTGAGACACTCCCTTCTACTGAAATCTATATTAACCAGAACTGCTTTCTTGATGTTTTGATCTGATGTCAGACAGGCAGATGGCACTTACACTCATAACATTGAAAAGTTTGTTCATAAAGTCAGTAAGCTGGCTCGTGAAAATGGCATGGAAAATCAAAGCCTCTGTTTAAGGGCCTCAAGCTTGCAGTGCCTGTCAGCAATGGTAGTTTGATAACTTAGTTTTCTCCTTTATATTTGCTGATTTAGACAGACCAAAAGTAATTTAACAAAAGGAAAAAAAAAAATGAATTTCTATCTTCTTTTTTTCTTATGAACCTTGCCACTGGTTGAATATAAACTTCATTATTGTTTTGGCTCTTCCTGTTCTTTATATAATTGTGCTTTTATCTGTTTCACATCGTGTTTTTGCTAGGTATGGTTCATGACAGAATTTTCATGCATTTTTGATGATTTTGACGAGGTTAGTACATTTAAGTTCCTTTGAAGCTACTTAATGCTTTGTGGATTTTCTGTTAGTGTCTATAATTTGTTTGGGAATTGATGTCATATTATCACACTGAATGTGAGAATAAGTTTTTCCCACGATGACTTCAAACCGTTTCTAAGAGATTACTTAACTCTGTTCAAACTGCAGATTGTAAATGCCACTTTAGATAACTACGAGCCTGATAAACATAGTGAAGATGATGATGAGAGAGGGGAACCGCATCATAATTGGGTAGATGAAGTGGTTAGATGCGAGGATAGAAGTGTAGCCATTGGTATCGATACTGGCTCTAGCTGTACAATGATCAGGCTTCGTCCAGAGAAGAAAGATCCATCTGTTTTGACAAGGTAGTTGTTTGTTTAGGAGACTAAAGCAAAACTGTTACACAGCATACTATATTTTGAACTTGTCTTGGGATCCTTTTTGAAATTCTATTCTTTTCTAATCGTATGTTATTATTATTATTATTTTTATTGCAGAGAAGAGGTGGAAACACCTAAAGCATGGGCCCAAATTTGTATTCAGAGAATGGTTGAACTGGCCAAGGAGACTACAACCATGCGCCGAGTATTGGATCCAATGTTTATGTACTTTGATTCTAGATGGTACTGGAGTCCTCGGCAGGGTTTGGCCATGATTGTTCTGTCTGACATGTCCTACTTGATGGAGACTTCTGGTACAGCCACTTATCTTTTATTTCTTGCCAAGTCTGTATCTTATGTTTTATGCACTCCAATTTGCAAATATAGCCTTTTGTCGATTTGGATGTATGTGTCTTTCTAATGTTATTTTATAATTCAGGTAATCAACAGCTGATTTTAGCAGCTGTGATACGCCATCTGGACCACAAAAACGTTGTGCATGATCTTAAGCTTAAATCTTGTGTCATTCAAGTTGCATCAGCTTTGGCTAGGCAAATTAGATCAGGTGCATTGCTGGCAGAAATTGGATTTGTGAGTGACCTGTGCAGGCATTTGAGAAAAAGTTTCCAAGTCACATTGGAATCAGTAGGGGAGCAAGAGTCAAACTTGAATATCACACTCCAGAATTCTATTGAAGATTGTTTAGTTGAAATAGCTAAAGGGGTAATTTGAAACTCTTATGGTACATGTATTTGATGCCTTTTGCTTTGTAATTTACGCAAATTCGCTTTTGCTAGATTGGTGATGCAAGAGCACTATTTGACATGATGGCGATAATACTGGAAAAGCTGCCATCTTCTGGAGTTGTTGCTCAAGCTACCATTGGATTGTTGATGATTCTTGCTCACATGATTGCTTTGGCATCAATATCATCTCGCTCACAGCAGGTGAGATGAATTCAACGTCTTGCGTTACATATAGTAATTTATTGTGTGTCAACCAACTCCTTGAACTCCATCTATTCATTTTAGGTTCATGGTACCTTGAAACTGCAACCATAAAAACTGTTGGATGAGAATCCAGTTGTTGCTGGCTTCTAAAATGACCCTTTTTAACTTCTCCAAAGAAATCACTCCTCTTGTTAGACTTGGATCCTATTTTTTGAAGTCTTGATCAGAGATAAGCGTTTTCTTACCTTGAAGTCACTTTTCTTTGAATTTGTCTTGGTTACTTGCTTACTGCTTACTTTACTAGTTCATATGTTCATTTAGGTGTTTCCAGAAGCACTACTTGTCCAAATTTTGAAAGCAATGCTGCATCCAAATGCTGAGACACGTGTTCAAGCACATCAGATATTTTCGGCTCTTCTCATTCCTAATTCTAATAATCAGCCCCATGAAGTTGCTTCTCTGCGATCTGGTTATCTCCATGAACCACGAAAATGCAGTTCAAATACCACTTCTACTGCTTCAATTTGCGCTCTGCTTGAAAAGCTCCGGCGAGATAAGCATTGTGCCAAAAAGGACAAGAATGGATATAGTGCTCATGATGATATTCGAGGAAGGGACTTTGCAGAAGATGACTGGAAACAGGGCCGTGCCCAAAAGACTTCTCCTAATTTTTACAAATTAAGTTCTATTATTGACAGGACAGCTGGACCCTCAACCAACTTGGCTGATGCAGTATGTTATTTTCTGATTTTCATATATTGGATGCGTGTTTTAGCTGATGAGTAGTTCAAATCTATCTTACCAAGTCATTAACACAATAAATCTTGTTCCCTGATTGTGCAGGAACCATCTGTTATGAAGTTCACTGAGGATCAAATAGTGCAGTTGCTTTCTGCATTCTGGATACAAGCCACTCTCCCTGATAATTTGCCTTCAAATTTTGAAGCTATAGCACGTTCTTTCATCTTAACACTTATTTCGTTGCGCTTGAAGGTAAGATTTTCAGCAAGCACAAGTTTGCTTTGGTTCTTTCCTCATTTTTTACTGTCTTTTGATTCTCAATTTGTTTTCAGCCCCCCCAAGAGAGTCTATTCCAGTCTTAATATGTTGAAGTTATACTTGACTGTCCCATAAACTGTTAACAATTTCTTTAACTTGTGATGGTGACAGAACCCGAATGACAATCTCGTGGCTCGCTTCTTTCAGCTTCCCTTGTCTCTCAGGAATATATCCTTGGATCCTAACAATGGTATAATTGTTTGCTTCTTAATGGTCTTATGAACTTCAAAAGTCCAAGTGTGTAGCTAATATATTACAACCTCTTGTCAGGGTTGTTGCCTTCCGCTTGCCAGAGATCAATCCTTGTACTATCAACAAGCATGTTGATGTTTGCGGCTAAAATATATAGTATTTTGGATTTGAATGATTTGCTTAATACCTTAATCCCTAATGATGTGAGTGTTGTTTGCATTTTATATGTCCTTTTTCTTTCTGCATTCTCATGCTTTACTAGTGGAGATGGAAAAGAGTTGTTTCATTTTCTTCTGGTGTAATGTACTTCAAATTTCTAAGTAAAAATTAATTTTCTTTGAATCAGGTCGATCCTTATCTGATCATCGGTGATGACCTTCAAGTATATGTAAGGTCACAGCTAGATGTGAAAAAATATGGATCTTTTGCAGACAATCAGCAGGCTGCATCTAGACTCTTTGAGATACTGAACAAGATATACGAATCTGACAAACTCATAATGGACATTATAGTTAAGAATTTGTCTAACATCACTGAGGTACAGCTTCTGTCAATGATATTCTCTCTGCTCTCACCAATCCTTCTCTTTTATTCTCGTATTTTAAACATTCATCTATGCTTTCTAAGGCGGAGGTAGAGGACCTGGCCAAGCAACTGTCAGAACCATTCACACCAGATGATGCATTCATGTTTGGCCCGCAATCAATACTTGCCGCAGACCACAATCAGATGATTTCCCATTCCAGGGAATCACTATCATTTGATGAGGTATTCTCATAGTAGTTTTTGATGTTCCTCTGGATGATGTGAATTGAGAAGTTTTTATATGATTTATTTGTTTTTGGCAAATAAAGAAATGGAGACTATGGCAATGGTGGTTAATAATTTTTACTCGTGTTGCAGGATGTGGTAGCAAATTCATTGGTTGAGGATGATGCCATAAGTGGAGCATCTGTTGCCGATCTCTCTTGTTTCATTCCCAAAATGCCACCATCTCCTTCAAGCTCCCACATTATTAGCATTGGACAGCTTATGGAATCGGTAATCTCTTTCTTTCCCAACGTTCACACCGTAAAATCTCTCTTCGTGTTGTGAATATTTGCATGATTTGTCCATTGTTCACAAACTCGAATAATGTGTTTCCAGGCACTTGAGGTAGCAGGTCAAGTAGCAGGATCAACTATCTCCACATCACCACTCCCATACAATACTCTTGCTGGACATTGTGAAGCTCTTGGCTCCGGCACGGGGAAGAAGCTATCCAGTTGGTTGGTCCATGAAAACCATTATGCGAGATCTACCAACACATTTTCTCCAGTATTTCCTGCAGATGGATACTTAGCACTCGAGAAGGTAAGTCTTTTTTTCACATCCATCGTTTCCCTGTATTCCTCTGTTCTCGTTTTCACAACAGTGATTAACAACAAAAAAATCAAGATAACCCTTTAGTCATTGGAAAGAGCTAATGTTTACCTTCTTAATGCAGATAATGAGGTGCGACGAGCCTGCTCAAGGAGCTATGATGCCGCAAGATCCATGCATGGCAATGAAGCTGCCGCCTGCAAGCCCTTTTGATAACTTTCTAAAAGCAGCTGGATGTTAAAAGAAGAGAAGCTGCCATGGCATGCATAATTAGTGTATTGGCAAATCTTGTAAAGTCTTGGGAAGTGCTTTAGAACTTTGTAGTTGTAGTGGATGTTGGCTGTAGTAGTTGTTTGATTTGAACTTAAGAAAACTTTTCAGAGCTCGCTTGTTAGGCCTTGGTAGTTTTATTCTATGCTCCAACATTATTAACTTCAGCATTTAGCAGTTAGCACAGTTATTCCTCCTCACTCTCCCCCTATTTTTCGCTCCAACATTATATACAAGTATGTCGATTTTAGAAAAAAAAAAAAAAAAGTAAATTCTCTGACGTGGCAGACACTAAATCAATGGAGCATGCTCTACGGTAGCATTTCATGCGCCCGATCACACTAGAATAACAGTGGCGCACGCGTACATTGATAAAAATGCTGAGATAAACCTGGTGCGTCTGTTCTCATTAAAACCGGAAGGATCTTCTTGTTCTGTTCCGTTCCGTTCACTCTTTGGCAAAACCTCGGCTAAAACTTTCAACTCAAAGCACGAACATTTTCTTCCTGATGGCCCAATCATGTGTTGCCACGTTATCTTCATCCACCCTGTTTGGCGCTCTCTGCAATCACTCTCCAACTGAATCTCCCTCTCCCTCTCTTCGCTTCAGTCCTCTTCGACTAAGGTTCTATATCTGTTATTTGTTTATTTTTGTGTTTCGTTTCCTAGAAAATTCGGGGAGTGAACAGGAACAGAAGAATAATTCTCTCTCTCTTTATATATTTATTATTTATTGTATTTCTCAATAATTAATTAATCAATAAAAAGTTTTGAGTCTTTAAGCTTCAATCTGGTTGACTGGAATATGAAAGAAATGGGAAAAATACGAATTTTTGAAGGTTCGATATTAAGTGTTTCGCTTTCTTATGCTCTGTTTTGCTGCGGAAGCTAAGAAAATGCAGTGAAGGGCAATAAAAGATGAAAGGAAACGGGAAAATATTCTAACTTTGGGATTTATTTTTAGTGTATCTGCGAATATTGAACAACAGAGATAAAAAAAAAAAAGAAAGGGTGGAACTTTATTATTTAATTGTTGTTTGTATACACAAGCATATGGAAATATAGAAATAAAAAATTAAAATTGAATTGAGTTCTATTTTGAAGGGTTTATGTTATTTGTTTCCAGGAAAGCAATAGTATCAGGAAGTAAAGAAAGGAAATGCGAGAATAATACGGTGAAAGCAGCATATTTAAGTGGTTATTCAACTATTGATGAGTATGAAAGTACTTGGAAAGGAATTTGGTCGATAAGGCAAGTCTGTTTATGAATATTTTAATTGGTTTTTATATTGTTGAATGATAATTAGCTTGCTTGAAGGTAACTGCAAAAAATTGAAATTGTGAGTGTGATGCTGTTTATATTGTTATATTCTCAAATTTCTCTAGACTCCAGTGGTTGCAGGCTAAAGTTTTTGTATGCAATACTTGACGGTAGGATTGCTTGACATGAATGACATTAAGTAATGTATTATTTTTAAAATAGTTTCTACTAAGGTGCTGCTTGGCTGATAGAAAAAGGTGGTTTAAGTAATTTAGAGTTGGCTATTGATTGGTGGTTGTCTCTTTATATTATAATTTCACAATTGTGAAATTGTCAAAATGGAAAGCATGATCATTTTTCTGTTTGTGCATTCTCTTAGCAAGTGCTAATTTTCTTTAACTTGGTCTTGCAGAAATGATTTGGAAGTTCCATCTTCACCTTATACTCCTGTCCATGCACAAGGAGAGCAGGGTCCTTCCCTGATGTGGCAAGGACGGTTCCAAAATGTGCTCAGCCAGCTCTTTCAGCATCTAAGGATTGGGCATTTGTTTCAGCATAATTGATTCTGTTTGAGTTTTAAAATCACAATGCTACCATAAATTTAAATGATTAGTGCATATTGAAATATTAGAGGATTATTTGGTGTGGAGGACCAGTTGATGAAGATATGGCAAATATTATTGTGTCTCAACTCCTCTACCAGTTGATGATGCTGGGGACCCAGACAAGGTTAGTGTCCCATTCTGCGTGGATTTATGCTCTAATCATATGTATATTTTTTCCTATAAATTTTCGATATCTTTCTCCCCCAGTACCACTGCAAGTTTAATTTTGCATTTTTATGTTTCTCCCAATTAAGGCATGTCTTATCTCCGGTGCAGGATATTATCATGTTGTAAATTCTCTGGGAGGATCAGTAACAGCTGGTATGGCCATATTTGATACCATCAGGCACATACGACCTTATGTTTCCACTGTATGCGTTGGACTGGCAGCTAGGTAAATGAAAGTAGCCATAATATTTATGATTTTTTTTCTTTTTAAACTAGAATCAAATTACCTGTAATGATTATTACCTTTCTTTCTACTAATTTTGTTTTTTTCGGTGATAGTATGAGGGCATTTCTGCTTAGTGCTGGCACTAAAGGTAAACCATTTGTGCACTTTGCCCTCATTTTTTTTTTCATGAACATCTTACTTTGGCACTTGTCCTAACTATGTGATTTCTCTATTTTCCTTCCTTTTTTGGTAACTATTGTTCCAAATTATGCAGGCAAAAGTTACAGCTTGCCAAACTCAAGGATAGTGATCCATCAACCTCTTGGTGGGGTACAAGGAGGGCAGAGTGATGTTGACATCCAGGTGTATATCATATCAGATTTTCACTTCATCAATTTTAGTTTCATGCATTCGTTCTTCCTTGTGCTTGGTTTAATTCAAGATTTTAATCAATCCAAACAAATTGTGCTGAGCATTCATTGGGTATTTTGCATGTTAAGCTGTAGAACCTGAAATTGGCTCATTGGATTGATCAATGGACGTAAACAAGTTTATTAATAGTACAGAATCTTACATGCTTTAAATTCTACTGGTTAAGCAAAAGAAAATGCAAGATGTGTTAGTGTTTGGCTTTCCCATATTTTTTTGATCCTAGATTATGGATTTAGAGCTGCAGCAAATGTGTTCAGAAATGAGAATGCATGTTAAATTTTACTATTTGTCACGGATGCTGAAAGTTGTTCTTAGAATTCATGATGCCAGAATATTTATTTCTATGAGAAATTGCTGCTTTTTCTTGCTGTTATATTTTCTTTCTATGTTCCTCATCGAGTCATAAACAATAATCCACTTATAATTATGCTTCTAGGCAAATGAGATGCTACATCACAAGGCAAATTTGAATGGATATCTCTCTTACCAGACTGTTCAAACTCTTGAGAAGATCAACCAGGATACTGACCGCGACTTCTTCATGAGTGCACAAGCTAAAGACTATGGTCTTAGAGATGGTGTCATCATGAAACCTCACAAGGTTCTCCAGGCGGTAATAGCTGCTGCCAATCAGTGAAATTCAAACCAAGTGTTTCAACTTAACCCTACGACCGTAGCTAGGTTTTGGTTGTAGCTTTCCTATCAGTAGCCCTGTCGGAAAGTTATACACAATGGACTGGAAACCCGAAACCATAACTGTAGGTTTCATGTACAGATTGGCAAGCAGATGCATATTTGAAACCGGAGGAAATGCCAGGACATTAACTTTGGTAGTATCCACAGTTTAGCGGTGGAAAATTTCATTTTTGAGATTCATGCTTTGCATGGAAGTACCTTTTCTCTCTATAAACCATTTTGATGTGCAAAAGAAAAATAAATGCTGGCGTAAGATTTATATTGAAATGCTTCTGTTGCTCCGTTAATTTCTGTTTTAGCAAACCACTTAAGAGTCCTGTTACAATACTCTCGTTATGGGTAACATGTTATTATTGTGAATCTGCCATGCTATGGAAAGCACCATGGCTGAAATGTCTTGTAAACAACTATTTCTACTTGATAGTAATGTTTATTTTCGTGCACTTCTATTGGACAGCTAGAATTTTATATTATAGTAGTGGCAATGACTAAAAGCCTCATAGTATATTTGATTGGGAACATGCACCAGACATGTTATCGAATGGAAATCTGTTATTCACAACTAAAAGCAAGAATATGCTTCAAAGTTGTGGATTTGAATTCAAGTACTGATAAAGAGAATGCAGGGTTTGATATGACAAGTGTATGATATCATATTACAGAAATCTTATCCCTATGCCCATTCTTTCATTGGTTGGGGGCCAGACATATCACGACTTGTACAACTCATGAATACGTTGATGTTCAGCCACTAAATTCATTTAATGCGAAAATAAAGATTGTTGCCAGCGTCTGCAGGCTTCCATTCCACCAATCAATCATTCTCCCCCACCCCACCTTGCTCGAGATAAGCCCCTTTTTGCTTTGCATAAATCACGATGCATCTGTCTAGCCTAAAATCTTTAAACGAACAGTTTTCGTAACATCAATCATCTCTAACTAATTCACCGTGTGTTTGATTCTCAGGAATTAATGCTAGTATCATCAATCTTTCTTTTTACTTTTGGATTCCACAAAAAACCTTTGTAGTTTAAAATTTGAAAGAGAAGAAATATATGCATTCTCAGATTATATAGACAGACTACCTAATGCTTTTAACAAACAGCATTATACAAACTAAAATATTTCTATTGTTTATATGATGGTGGGGGCAAGCATCATTAGAAGCCAGTAATTATCCCAGAAAGCCAAAGCCAGTGTATAGTGTAATCAGCCGAAAGATTTATGTATGTTTATGAAATATATTTGTCCTTAAGTGATGAATTGTCTCAATTCCTAATCCCAACACTGTTGCGAGTGTTTCTACTCTTTATGGTATAGTGTGCTATGTGGGCACATTCTAGTTTTCTCTCCTCTCTCTTTCAACATGTGATAGGACAAATTCCCATGTTTTTTGAACTTTATACATCTCTAAATTCTAGCCAAACCCTTTGTCTTTGCATTTAGGTATATATACTTGGCAAGATTGCCATACATGTATTGCCATGGTTTCCAAGAAAAGCAATAGTGGTTCAAGCTGCAGATCATGCCGGTCAAAAGCATATTTGGAAAAGTGGTTTGTGTTCATCATTTTTGCAGTAAAATAGAACAATATATTACATCCCATTTGGGTTTGCATTTACGTTCTTCATAAAAGCACTTTTGAACACAAAATCACTTTCTTTCTTTTTTTTAATTTATATGGCAATGATGTATATGTTGTCTCTGAAGATTTTCTCTCGTTATGCTCTCTAATTAAGAAAGGTACATAATTACATCCCAAAAGGTAGGGGAAACTCTATTATGTGTCTTCAAATCATATATAATCAGTAACTTTGAAAACTATTCCCGCCCGCTTAAACAATAATTAAATTATTCCCTTTTGCTGGTTTTTGGTTCAGCACAAAAAACAATATAATAATCAAAAGTTATTTAAGCGTATTAAAACCAAAAGCAGCCTGATTTCTTTTCTTTATTATTATTATTTTAATTAAAATTATAATATTACATGAACACGATGCAACATTTGCAATATATCGTTCATTTCTGAAGTTTCTAATTACATTTTTGTTTTTCAATTTATTACATATCCCATCTCATCTGAAAAATGTGAAGTTATATAATCTTGTTTTATTGTAGTTTTACCCAAATTAAAGAGAAAAGACAATAAAATCAATCGACTTATGCTATCGGGGATAGAAACGGAAGATGAAAGAAGAGAACAGTCGAGTACGTATACTGCAACAGTCTTCCTTGATTTTTGTCATGTGTGTATGGCGACCCAAAATTTATCAGTGCGTATGTTGACCAACCCGATTTCGAAGGCTGGCAGAATTTTCATGAACGATAAAGAAAGAAACAGAGATTGGACACTCTACAAATACGGGCTGCAAAAACGTTTGCAACATTTTTCAGAAACTTTAATCAATTAATCATCCTCCTCAATGAATCAATGAATCTTCACTGTTTCCAAGCGTGCGAGAACGTGTTGTTTACTGCTGAAAAAATTGAGGTCTTCGATGCAAATAACATTCTCTCTCTTTTTCTCTCAGCTTATGTCTCTTCTTGGAAAAGAAAGAAAGAAAGAAAGAGAGAGAGAGAGAGAGAGAGAGCGAGAGACTGTGAGGTCTAGTCTTTTTCAACTTACAACTCATCGAACTGTAATGTTAGTATCGCTTTCAGCTTCCCTTCTTTATGTGCCTTTTTCCCCCAAGCCCCCTATTACTTTCCTACTTATCTAGGTTTAGGGTTTCTCATGCCCTTAGTTTCTCTGATGGCTGCTTCTCTCACTTGTTTGATCAGCTCTTGCTGCAGAATCTCATAATCTAGATTCTTGGAATCTGAACTAGGTGAATTACTGTAGTCACTGCTCTTTTTCTTGTTGCAGAAACTAGACACATGATTACAGCTCATGTACTACAGATTCAGATACATGAAACAAATACTGCTTATTTTTATTTACAAATACAGTTTTGCTCAAGCTAGTCGAAGACTTGATTATCAGTCTACTGTTGTTCTGATTGCAGTTTTCTCATGGAAGATTTGTATAGACTTGATCTTCCAGCAGCAGCAGCAGCAACCATATCTGGTTCAGATGATATGACCATGCGAATGGGAAATTCTTCTCTCAGAAACTACACTACTACTACTGAATTTCACAGTAATTCTATGCTTCAATTCGATACTACTGGTTCAGATATGTCTGATTTTAGTCTGATGAAAGCACAGATCGCAAATCATCCTCGTTATCCAAATTTACTATCTGCATACATCGAGTGCCAAAAGGTATGAATATGACTGTTTAGGTTTCCATTATATCTCTTTAAGGTTTTTCAATTTCTTTTTCCCATCAAAATTTTCATGCCCTTATATTTTGTTGTTTCTTAAGATTGGTGCTCCCCCAGAAATGGGTTCTTTTCTGGAAGATATCCGTCGAGAAAATAACATTACAAGAAGCAATACTAAAATTGGAGATGATCCGGAGCTTGATGAATTCATGGTACATACAAACTTTAGTAAATTTTCCTCTCTTCTAAGCGTATATAGAATTGTGTGTGTGTGTGTGTATTCCTTTCTTGTTTTCTTGGTGGGTTTAATTTATTAATTGGTGATATATATATATATATATATATATGAATATCCAATGGATAAAGGAATGAACTGATTTTTTTTTTTTCCCTTCCAGGAATCGTACTGTGAAGTACTGCAGAGATACAAGAAGGAGCTATCAAAGCCGTTTGATGAAGCAACTACTTTCTTTAGTAACATGGAATCACAGTTAATCAATCTGTGTAAAGGAGAGTTATTCATTACAAGAACATTGGATTATCGCTCAGGTAATTAAATCTTATAGCTTTTCACTGTTTATTCCCTATATTCTACACTATTTTAACTTGGTAACACTGTTCGTGTTAAAAGAATAGTTTATGTGGAATTAGTACCAAGGAGAGTGTACCATCCATAGGACTTTTGTTTTTGTTCTTTTTGGTCTCCCAAATCTACTGTTGTTTACCATGTTTGATGAAAAGACAATCAGCAGATCCTTTTTTTTTTTTCTAGAAATGACGATGAGTGATTTGCGGATTGTGTTCATAATATCATTGATTTACAGTGTGAGAGTTGATTTTAACACTTACCAATGATGCTGTTAAAAAATTTTGGCTGATTGTGTCACATGAGGATAGCAGTTCCAAGTTCATGGACAATGTTGGGAAGTAGAATGCTTGTGATTCTCTATAAAAACAATTGCAAATGGAGCGAAGTATATGTTCTAACATCGTTTACACTAGTTCTTTAGTTAATGGTATCTTTGAAATTATTGTTCTTCTACTTAACTTTGAAGCAAAATAGTTATTGTGTTTAGTGAGTACTAATTGTTAATAAAAGTTAATTCACCTTTTCACTCATATTTGATACAACATGCATAACTTTCTTTGAAGTCACAATACTTCAATCAATAAATTTGTACCTTAAATATTGTAAGTTGAACAGTTTGTTATTTAGGAAATTTTGTGGAGGTTGGCTTCTTTCGGAAGAATATTGGAAGCTACTTAGATGCATCTTCCATTTTCTATTTTAACTTCTTTGTTAACTAATATATGTTCACTACATTAAGTAGTATAAGGAATGAAGGGTCTTAGCGCTATCTTTATTAATTCTTAACTATGATTTCATAAGAGGCACTTATAATTTCTTAAATGATCAACTGATTGTGAAAGCACGAGAAAAGTCGTGCATGCTTATGTTTGAAATTTCAAGTTTGGAATTACTTTTTGAATGGTCTATTCCCTTCAAAGAGTACTAATGGGAGGTCATCAGATGTTAATGATAAGAACATGAAGAAATCAAAGAGGTTTTAATCTAAATCTCATTGGCTATGAGAAAAACTCTGCAATTCAATGCTTTTAATTTTCAGATGAAGCAGCTGGAACTTCAGAGGAGGAATTAAGCTACAGTGGCGGCGGAGGAGAGGCCGAAGCACCGGAATATCAAGATTCTTATGGCCCTGGTGCTGGTGCTCAGGTTCCAGGTGCTGAACATGATGATATAAAACGAATGCTAATGCGCAAGTACAGCGGCTATCTTAGCAGCTTGAAGAAGGAATTCCTGAAGAAAAGAAAGAAGGGTAAGCTACCCAAAGATGCAAGGACTACTCTATTGGACTGGTGGAACTCCCATTATAGATGGCCATATCCTACGGTAATCACATAATAAATTGTTGTTCAATGTAGAAAGAAACTTCAATGATTGATAAATGACAAAATTAGTCAGACGTTATAAAATTGTGATTTGAGGCCAAATTATGATGGGTAATATTCATGTACACAGGAAGAGGAGAAGTTGAAACTCTCAGAGGAAACTGGGCTTGACCAAAAGCAAATCAACAATTGGTTTATCAACCAGAGGAAGAGGCATTGGAAACCGTCCGAAGATATGACATTTGCTCTCTTGGAAGGTGTCAGACTCGGTACCAACAATAATATCAATGGAGAATCCGTGTTCTTTAACACTACTACTTCGGATTGAACAACAAATACATCATCTGGATGCATTTCTGAAACACAGTTTATTTGGTTTTGCATGATTAATTAGTCCATAGATTTACATGTTATTCACACTTATAAGTTGAGTGTTTGATTTCTACCAATATCCTCTGGACAATATGCTTCACCAGTATTGTTGAATTACCAGGCATGCACGCAGCAGCTTTTTCTCTTAAAGTTGGGCACCCCTTTTTTTTTTCATAAAAGCACGCTTAGATTCCATGAACTCATATGCTTTTAACTTCTAACCTACTTTTCCACGACTCTAATGATGTCACTGTTCACTCCGCGATGTGCGTAAGCTTTTCGAGTA
The DNA here is from genome assembly GCA_032402905.1 of Khaya senegalensis. NCBI lineage: Eukaryota > Viridiplantae > Streptophyta > Magnoliopsida > Sapindales > Meliaceae > Khaya > Khaya senegalensis. The sequence goes on along the minus strand of CP135555.1, from coordinate 10,057,075 downwards.
TTAACCAAATAGCCTAATTTCGTCTTTATTGATAAACGACGACAAATCGTTTTTGTGTCCCTGTTGAAGACGACGACTTGTGTATTTCATTTAAAAGGAAATTGTTTCTTGTCAGCAAATTAATTTCTGAAAAATAGAAAAGGAACCGCTGGCAGAGGCAGATCCCTTTGAATAAATAATAAGAAATCATCTTATAATCGCTCTCTGGGATTTGGGCTTCAAATATTTTTGTCGTATGCAGTATCTTTTTCTTGGGCTTGTGGCCGATGCAGCATTCAACCTTCAAACATTTTAAAATAAGTCTACAAATGCGATGATGTAAAGCTATCAATCTTCTGTTCTGCTATTCAACTAGAAGTTCGATGGCATCATCAAGAACTAAATTTGTAGGGTAGAACCAGTGCCTAGAGTTTTGCAAATAAAATATGGTTAACAGGAGTTGGACCTCAACAGGTATATGCTTTGGAACTTAGTGTGGCATCATCAAAACAACAACAACAACAAAACACACACACACACGAGTTTTGATTATGGTGTCATATTGTTTTTGGATATACTAATTGAAGATCAACTTATTTTCAAGTTTCAGGTTTGTTCAAATTTCAACTAGTGATGACATTACATGTGATTGCATGTATGCTTTCACATATTGATTAACTCAAGATTGACATATGTGTTGTTTTGATTCATTTAAAATTAATTGTCATTGTCAAGAGTTCATACACATCCCAAAATTTCTGACGAGGATTCCCATCAGTTAATTAAGTTCAATATTATTTTTTCTCAGGAAATTAGAGCCTTACAGGAAATTTTCTCCCTAAATATGAAGCAAGAATGTGGGAAAATAAAAAAGGAGAGGCTTAAAGTGAAGCTCAAGCAGTTGATTGATGTGATGATTAAGGAGCCAGAGAATGAGGATACAGAGTGACAACAACCATCCATTTCGTCTTTGTTGAACTAACCACAGATAGCTAGCTTGACGGAATGACTATATATTCCTTTTTTCAAATTATTATATAAACAGTCTCCAGAGAACTCGCCATCAGAATAACTGTTAAAGTTATACATGATAACAAGAATATGTCCTATTTTGGCAATTTGCGGTGATCGACAAAATTAAAGGGTAATGCCACGACAAAACAAAATTGAAGGTTATCTCATTTAGACTTTTTAAGTTATCTCTTTCTGCTGTTGCTTCCTCACTCACTTTGTTATCCTAACCAGATAAGCACATCCATATGTACACAAAACTAAACAAACAAACGAAAAAGAAGAAGAGGAAGAAGAAGAAGAAGAAAATAAAAGGAATGATTTCAGCAGTTTGATTCAAAGTACCCACATGTCCACCCGTAGACGAGATGGAAATAGTATACAGACTGTCTTTTTCTTATTTAATTGATTTGGGTTAGATTTTTGAAGTCAACATTCTAATCGAGAAAGGCATCGCTATGTATGTTATTTTGTTCTTACACAATTGAAAAGGGTAAGCAAAATGCATGCTTGCAATCGTTTTGCTTTCCCGACAAGAAATTAAACAGGAAGAAGGGGAAGGAACATACATGATTGTGTATGACGGATCAAGATACTCTGCTGATCTTAACAATGAAACAGAGTAGAAAAAGAAACTCACCTTTTGAGTGTTCATTATCAATGATGATCTCCTGTAACAAAATCTTTCAAATTAAATATAATTAAACTCATATAAGGAGAGACTTCGAATTCATATATGACATGCGAAACTTAGATTTCTTGGAAAACATGGATTGATCAACTAGGTAGTAATTATAAAGTTTATTCAGACATAAATAAGATGCAAAGAAGCGAAATAGTAGCACAGTACAAGCGGATAATACTTAGATGTTAGACATAAATTATGATGATCAACATATAGGATCCAATTCCTATCATGGAGAGAAAGAAATTCATGAGCGTTTCTCTTCAATGGCCAGTTCATCAATCATGCTTCCATGGTTGAGAGGATTGAAAGCTTCAATCTCTGAACATTTCTTAGGCAGTATTATGGGGCTAAGTTCTTGTTGCTCAAGTGAAGGCATTGGATATTTACGAGCAATTACCACTGAATTGATTACTTCATCAGTAGGATGAAACACAGATAAAACCTCGAATCCACGAAGATCACAAGGATCAACAATCGGATAAAGAAAAGCCCGAGCACCATGAGCACTCCTCAGCATCAAAAGAGATCCAGGAGCCATGTACTTAGCCAAATGATCAATAACTTCAAGCTTTTCTTCCTTGTCCATTCCCACTAGGGCAGCTAAGAAAACGACGTCATAATCTTTTAAAGCAGAAGAAACATTCAATATATCAGTAGTATGAAAGAACATTCTTTTTGACAAGTCAGGATCGGATGAAACCAAGCAAAGTGCTTGGGAATTTGCGGAAGGGTCAATATCATAGTTGTGGAAAGAAGTATTGGTGAGATGATTAATGGCTAAAACAATTGAAGTTAAGGGAAGAGGACCAGAACCCACAAAGGCAACTTTGATAGGAACCTTTGTGCAGTGTTTGATAAGAATGTCGAATTCAAGTTGGCTAAGCTTGAGATAGTTTGAATAATAAGGAAAAATATTAAGATTCTGAAGAGGGTTTTCAAAGGACGCTAAGATAGAAGAGAAATGACTTTCCAAAAGGCCTTCGGCTTCTCCGCTAAGTCTAATAAGCTTAGACCTAATTTCTTGAACTCTTTTGCAAAGCTTGGTAACATCGATTGGGTTCGGTGGGATGCATGTGTCAACAAGTTGTGTGAAGAGCATGTTGACGTCTTTGCAGGGTTTGAGACTCTCAAGGCTTGAGATTTGCTCGTACAAATCGCAGATTGTTTGTACCAAAACATCATTTTGGCAACCCATGTCGACACTATGAGGATATGATGTTGAGAAAGAGTACTCTTTCAGAAGGAAAATTAAAAGAAAAAAACTTAAGACGCAGAATTTTATAACTATTTAAAACTCCCCCGCAGAGATTGTTGTATCAGGGCTCAGGACAAGCTTCAGCCCTCCAATGGGGTTAATATTTATGGGCATTTGTAGGGTCCACTCTGCACAGAAGATTGGCTTTCCTTTTGCATTATTAACAGTAAGTTGGACCCCTTTTTCGTCGTCAAATTTTATTTATTTATTTTTTCATAATTCAGTATAAAAAAAAATCATGTAAAACTTCATCAAATTTGAAAAAATATCCATTGATTTTAGCTATTGACAAGGAAGAAAGTGTTTGTGATGATTAAGACAAAGAAAACCCATGGGCGGCAGAATTTTCAGTTTTAGGAAGTTTTGCATTGGTGTATGTACGTTGTCTCTTCTTATGCTTAAGAACATTGCACGTTTGACTTTTATGGACCACTCATTAGGAATATATATATACACAAATTTTCTTGGAGTTGGGATCAAGCCCACGATCTCCATGCCGAGTCATTTTTTATTTCATATAGCCACGGAAGATCAGGTTCATTCTTCCCCCTCTTAATTCTGTAGATACAGTAGTTATTTTCAGTCTTCGGCCCATGAAACTGCATGTGAAATAATGGTGAGACCATTTTTAATAGTACTTTGCATTAGGGTTTGTTCAAACCTCAGAGAAAACGTTAATTCATGAAGGCAAATAGTAACTCTAGTAAGATTCTCTTCTTGTGGGTTTCACATTGTTGATTCTTAAGTCTACATAATATATCTCTTTAATTTGTTTGTCAAATTTTGTTTACTTGTGAGAACAAAACAAGTTATGTAATAATCAATTCACCAATGACAAAACTAAACCATATTCTTCTTATTGAGTGACATCAATCAAGTGATGAGCATCATTCAGTTCACACTAGATTTAATTTTATCAGAAATATTTAAGATGAGCTCCATTTTGTCTTAACATATTAAATGTGAAAAAAACCAGACGAAATTGGGTCCACCCCGGAGTAAACGATCTTCACCAGTCACATGGGAATGATCAACCTGCTGCTGACTGATGGAGGCGTTTTACTTTTGGCTGAATGTTGACAATTAAAGATGTGCATATCAATTTGTGAGCATATATTTATACATATCTGAAGATAACATACACAATACTAGTTTGTTTTTAAACTGTTACGAACTATGATTTGTCATTTGTGTGAAGTCTTGTAAATTCTTCTTAGTGGGAGCTGCTTGCTTTGATTTAAAAGGCAAGCATTCTGGTTGGTCTAGAGTGTAGAGTAAACACTTAGCTCCTTTGATGATTTTAGTTTTGTTTTGGATAATATAAAGTAATGCAAAAGTCATATCAGATTTCTCATCTACTGCAAAGTTAAATTCGAAGACTACAATTTAATGCCATAACTCCAATTAATATTAAATTATCAGGACGAAACCCCGTAATTAGTCTAGCATATTATTGGTTCTTCTTCTCCTTCTCCTTCTCCTTGTAGCATCATGTATGTGTCTTATCTACACACGAGAATAAGCAAGGATTTTCCATCAAATCTACAAAATGATATGGGGAAACAAGTAATTTTAACAAAGTTCCCACCTTATATCAAGTTCTCTGCGGTATTAATTATTCTATTAAGATGAGCAAGAAAATGTTTTTCACCATTTGGAATCTTTGAAAAAAATCAAAAGTAAAATAGTACTCTTTTGTAATTAATGATTCGCTATTTGTTTATGCTCGTTTTATCTTGCAAGTATATCAGCCATTTTTATCATTTCAAGCCGGATGATACTTAAATAGTTTAGAATATATATGGTCGACTTGGTGGTAAATTATTTATATAAACCAACCATAGAACCTACACGCTCTTTATAATTGTAATCATAACAATATCGCAATTGACATAAAAAAAAAAAAAAGGAAGGGGCCATCTCGCCACACTTGGGATCCCCGAATTTACAGTGACATCTTAGACTTCTTTTTATGTTCTCTGGCACTACCACCACCGATCAATTCTTTCTTTACATTAACGGACACGGTTCTTTTGCCCTAGTTCTCATTTTTTATTCTATTCCGTGCCCTTTAAATAAACTGGATGGCCAACTTTGGAGTGAATTTTGTTGACATTTCATGTCACGAAATCTTTTTTTTTTATTAAAAAATTCTTACTTCGTCATGAGAAGGAGATAGTGACATGCCTTTTCTTCTAGATTCCAGGGTGCAAATTAAGAGGAGTTCATCAATCTCTTTACGCTAGCACTAGTGCTGTCAATCAATCCGATGTGCCTTTTGCACTTCGACCTATTCTCTAGTTGACCTCTTCTGAGACCTGGGGTTTGAGTGTCCGAGTAGAACTGGGAAGTGCTTTTGGCATTGCCAAACGTTTTATCACACACTCAGAAGCATTTCCTTCATTTGTTTTTTTAAGTTGTTTAATGTATAGGTTTTGGGTTAACTCTGAAATATTGTTAAATCAGACCGGTCAAATCAGTTCATAAACTAAAATTGAATTAAGAATCACTACGCATACAATAGTTGGAATACATGATTTCATATTCAAAATATAGCACTTTTATCAACGGTTTGATTCATAAACTAAAATTAAACTAAAAACTATTACACACACAAAAGTTAGAATATATGATTCTATACTCAAAATATAGCACTCTTACCAATGGGATGCATAATTCAACTTAAAAATTTTATTCATAGCACCAATTTAAAGTAATTTTCATCAAAATATAAAAAAAAATCATATTTAATAAATTATTTAATTAATAAAATAATAATATTTAATTTTTTTATTAAAATAATAAAAAATTAATTTTATTATTTTTAAATAAATATTTTTATTTAAAGCACAACACATACTATAAAAATTTATTATTAAATTTGTATAAATAAAACTTTGATATAAAATATATTTGTATTTAATTCATTAATAATTTTTTAAAAAAATAATCTTTAACAATTAAATTAAAAAGAAAAAATTAATTAATATTTTATAATTTTGTTTAACTTAATTTATCATATTATTTATACAATAATTTAATAAAAGTATATTTTACATATATTGATTTTAAAATTATTGAATAAGTTAATAATTATAATAAATAAATATATATACGATATAATTTTATTATTATAAAAAAATTAATTTTTTTGTGATGTGTTATATTAACTTGAATAAAAATATAATATTTTTTAAATAATTTATCTTATATTAACTTTTTTTGATAACTTAAATTTTTTCCTTTACTTAATTTTTTGTTGATGTATTTTATTATTTTGTAATTTAGTATCATTGATTTTATTTTTTTTAAATGTTTTTATCAAATTAAATTTACGATTTAAATAAATACTTATAATATTATATTTAAACGAACATTTGTAATATAAATTTTATTTAATAAGTTAAAATAATTAACATATAATGTTTTAAAATTAGAATCAAACTAAAATTAAATTAAAATCGAAAAAATAAGATATATTATTAAATAAAATAAAATTTTGTTTTAAATTTTAAGAATTAATTTTATTTAAAATAAATTTTAATTTTAAATAAAACTAAAAACGAATGAACCAATACTCCCTCCTAATTTAATAAAAAGGCACTTGAAAACCACACGCTCCGTATTGAAATCAGCACAGTAAAAATTTTATGAGCTCTTGCTGCAACTAATGACAAACGGAAGAGGCAGGCAAATAAACACTTTGGGAGAGCGCCAAGCAATATTTTAAGCATGAAAATTTCTTGTAAAACATTAATATTCAATATTTTGATTTCATGGACATGAGAGCATGTACATATGTGATGATTGGTTTTCTTTTTTCGGTCAAATTGGCCACTTTCACCACCAAAAAGATGCCTAAATGCGACTACTCGACACTGAAATTGGTTTTACACATTGAAAAAAAGCATTTTCTCAAGCGTAGGACTAATTTTATACAGAGAGGAATCAAATTCACTCGGCTATATTACTCTACATGACTAATTTTTAATTAAACAACCAAAAAAAATTAAAATCTATGAATGCAGGAGAGGAGTCCACAAAATGAAAATGATTCCATGAAACATACGAAGCAATTGAAAGCAAAAGAGAACAAATTTGGTGGGACAATATATGCATGTTGGTTGGTTACCAGTGAAGTCAAATTAAAGAAAATATTGTAGCCACAGCCTCTTGGGGCATTGCATTAAGCTAGCTGTGTGGCTGCCACACGACACTAAGTGCCGCCATGACCCCACACACACGCACTTCTGCTGATAACCGAGAACGACTGCTGCATGCCCATTCTCTGATTAGACCTCTGTGTTCTGTATTCTATTACTTCATCCAACACTATCCACAAAGCCTAAAGCAGCTTTCGGCTCTTGATCTTTTCATACAGTTTTAGTATCGTCAGTTTGTTTGTCCCATTTTAGATTATGCACGTCTTGAAAATCTTTTGCCACCATCTTCTTCTTTTTCTTTTTCTCATTTTTATGAGATGGGTTTCTGGTTGGCTGTGCATTGACTGCTTTTCTGGTTTAGAACGATCTTTCTAGTCATTCTATGGCACGAATTTATTTGAAATTAAGTGTTGTCCATTGTGAAAGTGAAGTACTGAGTAAGATTTGGCTGTGTGATAGAAAAGAGCGAATAGTTGATCAATGTTAAATGTCAAATGTTAATGTATATCAAAAGGCTTTAAAACTAATGAGCAGAAATATAAAAAAATATAAAGATCATAGATATTATGGTTGATAGGACGGAGGGAAAAGAGAAGAAAGATAGAGCTTCCATGTCGTTTCCTTGTGGTTTGACTCCCTATAATTGAATCAATGTTAAGTATTGTTATGCCATAATTTCTGGCTAAAGAAAAAAGGAACGAAGAACAGGTTCCACTTCCACGATGGGTTTACTTTTCCCACATGGCCATGAAGCCCACCAATCTGCTTAAATCCCCACAAACCTCCTGCGCAGCTGAGCTGAATCAGTACTTGAATTCAAGAACTGTGATTTGCACGTGCACCATCATCTCAGAGAACATGCACGCGTAGCTCTCAACTAAGAAGTTCTAATTGCCTCAAACAGGTGAATAAAATAGGTCTATTTCTGACAAAAGACATCTTTTAAACTGAAATAACATCACAGCCAAGACAAATTCTCATTATTTTATAACATCATTGCAAGTATTTGCATACAAATTTGAATGAGCCTGTAAAATCTATCTTACATAGCATCTACATTCTAAATATTGTTGCAAAACTAAATAATAATAATAATAATAATAATCGTATAATGGAATTCTTACTCTTCACCATAGCTCGTAATTTTCGTTTGTTTCCAAGTTCTCATAGGGGGGAGAGTCATACACATTGGAGTCTTCTGTAGCTTCTGAATGCCCAAAAGCAGGAGCTTCATTAGCATAGGAGTCTTCAGAAGCTTGAAACTTTTCATCAACTGGAGTCTCATGAGATTCACTTTCTTCGTTTTGGACAAATTGAAGCAAGAAATGCACTCCATTAACCACGTCGTATACCATTAATCCTATCCTACCGCCAACCCAACTGCCCAAATGACTGCCAACTAGATAACCAAACCTCCCAAGCCTTTGCTCTCCAAGAAACCCTCCAGCGTAAGTTCCGCACAAAGTTCCAGTACCCCTGAGAAAACCTTCTGTCAAGGTACCGCCATAGTATAAAGCTTCAAAAAAGTCCCATCCAGCAGCAATAATGGGGCCTATAATGCGCTTAGCTTGGCGGGTTGCTAGTTTTGCTGCCTTTGCTCCTTCTTTCTGTGCTAGTTTGGCGGCATCTGTAGCAGAGAGTCCTTGTGATACTGCATCAGCTAATGATTTCTCAATTGCTATATTTCTAGCTCTCTCGACATGAGCAGCTCTGATGTTGTAGAAGTAGAGCTTAACACCCTCCTTTACTCCACATGCTAAGGTTCCAGATCCCATGTCAAAGCAGTTCAAGATTGTGAACTTCCCGCTCTGGGATGAAGCATTTTCCCCAACCAACTGCCTACATTTCTCAGCTATAAAAACCCAGTGGTAAGAGTCTGTCTCCGAAGAGTAGTATGAACTTGAGTACACATGTTACGGTGCACACAAACATGCAAACAACACAGAGCAAATGAAGAGAAACGCATGTACAACCTTAGGGGGACCATAATTTTACAAGATCTCAAAGGGAGGGAGAAATTGCATTTAAGTATCTTAAAGGATATCACAGTAGTTCAGAAAATCTGAATACTCAATCCTCATATAGGATGCAGCATAACAAAATAAGAAACATGTATAAGGTAGAATTATATTCATATTTGATTGAAACAAAGGAAAACATGCAACTACCAATTGAAAAGAACTCATAGAAGGGAGTTTGAAAGTTACCAACCGGGATTTGAATTAGCACTGAAAAGTTTAACACTTCTGAATGAATTTTCTTTAAAAATAAAACCAACTGTGATACTCCCGTCAAAAGGCCACAACTCTTTACTTTAACCGAAAATCACCAACATAATCTTAACTCTCCTCCCCCACCAATCCAAACAAAAAGAAAATGCCGAATTCTTCAAAATAGTTGAGCCCAAAATAAAACTGAGCCACAAACGAAGAGATATTACTTTCGAAGACAGCCCTTCACAAAATCATTTATATCATTAAATCGCTAGAACATCGAGCATAGCGTAATTATCCCACATTATTTAGTCTTACTCATTCAACAATTTCTCCAACATGAAACATATACGGCTACAACTTTGGTAAGATGATTACTATTATTTTTTTAATTCCTATTACGGTTTAATCAGCTATTGATAATATCAGATTACAGCTATTTCTAGATCACTAGATTTGAACAAGAACTATAGTTGCCAGCATCTAAAAATCTCAGCTTTCGATAAAACGCTTATATAAATCAAAAGTTGATGAAATCCCAGAAAAAGGGAAGCAGTTAACAGCGATAAGTACCTGTAATACTGAGAGCGATGATCCCAGCGACAAAGAGAAGAAACTGGACTCTTTTTTTCTGGAAATCCATAATCAAGAAAGCTGAAAACTCAAAATAATTATTCTATCGATGGGATCAGAGACAAATGTTGATTCCAGTTTCCAAATCGGGGTCTCGAGTTTACTTCCTGGTCGTTGCAACTGGAGATTCTTGCCTAGACGGTTTAAACGCACCGTTTTTGGTTTTACTTCAAACCCAAGGGCGTTGACCATCCAGGTTCTTTGACTCTTGGTCAGACCGCTTCATTCGAGTTTTGTCTTTGCAGCTTCAAAACGCATCGTTTTTATTTTTCAGGAATTTCTAAAACAATAAACACGACAGGACTTTTCTTAGGAAAAAGAAAAAAGAGAAAAAAAAATAAAAATTCAATCTTTTAAATCAAACTCATTCTTGATTTGAACTTGAATATCAAGAATTCTTTTCTTTTGTTCATTCAACTGATTAAAAAATCTAACCTCTTATGATGGTAATAAGTTACAGGATTTGAACCATTCCATACCATACCATATTAAAGAAGAATCATATTTATTATGAATGAAATAATGAATAATCTTTATGCATGAATATTAGATTACAGAATATCCACACGGTAAACAATTAAATTCTCACAATGGAGAAAGACTAGTATTAATTAATTATAGACTGGTCATAATATATTTCTGCAAACAGTAACCTTTGCTTCAACTCCTCCTCCACCGCTTTCAACTTGTTATGTTCCACGCTAAGTTTATTGTACTTTTGATCAATCTCGCTAATCTTCTTCTTCATTGCACCTTTTTCAACTTCCAGCATACTGACTTCGTTTATTAAGTTTCTGAGTTTTTCCTCCTTCTTCGCCCTTGATCTTCTGGCTGCTTCGCGGTTTTTCCTCCTTCGTTCTTCCACCTTCGCGGCAACATCATCTTTGGCTCCCGAGGTTGACATGCTTTCTTTTTCTTCTTTAAAAATTATATAAAAAGGGTTGCATTGCAGAGACTTATACTTATAATGTTTGAGTAAGGTCTCAACTTTGAGAAAGTAAAATTTTCCTTAATAATCAAAAAGAGAGTATTTTGCCTACCGCGCAGAAGATTTGTTAACTTTTAGTATGATCCAATATAGGAATAAGTCATGACTATAACCCAGTTATGGAAAGTTTTTTAACTTTTTTCCTAAACAGTATCGAAATCCAGTGCAGAGAATCGAAGAAACGCAAAGAATCGGTATATGGTATGTACAAGTTTCCTGAACAATGTAGAAAGAGAATGTGGTAGTCAAGAAATTACAGACAATCAAAGATTTGCATGGTAAACTTTTTATTGATATTTAACATGGCAGTACTGATTGATTTCCCAAATTGCAATGCAATGTAGAAGTAGAAATTATGGTTTCCTGCATAATTAGCATGCTTGTGATTAATAGAAAGGTTCAATTAATTTGCAAAGCAAGGTTGCAGCAACCCCCTCCTCTGCCCCCGACGGACCAGAAACCACATTTACATGTAGATCAGAAACTGAATCTGAACGTGGTGAACTTATGTTATGAGGTGCCTGAAATAAATATTATAAAGATGGTCTTCTAGTTCTCTGTCTGGGACAAAGCCTTTCTCTATCATTTGCACTCTAACTATCATGTAAGTTGTTTCACTTTTTCCAATAGCTCATTAAGAAACATGTCTGCATCTTCTGGCTTACCATTCTACAAAAGATATTGAAACTCATCCCATTTGGGCAAATTCCAGTTTCTTCCATACCCTTAGAAATTGCATCGGCTTCATACATTTTTCCAATCCTACCTTTGTTGGTCTTCCAATATCATCAGTTAAGAGTATCCTAAGTAACAACATTTGCAAACCCCACCACACCCACACCACCCCCCCAACCCCAAAGATTTCGTATAACATTGATCGCTTGCTTTGTGTGATTTCCCAACTTTACACAACCCATTGATCACAATATTAAAACTAATAAAATTAGGCTCAACTCTCCTCCATCTCATCTCCTTAAACATATAGTCTACATCTCAATTCTACCCTCCTTTAGCCAACCAGACAACAACTGATTACAAGAATGAACTGACACGACCAACTTCAGCCCATGATCACCAGCTCTCTTAAAAGCCTCAAAACCCAGATGGGATTTCATATTTCTCATACAAGCCAACAGTAATATATCGATAATTTTCGATTTATGACATAAACTATCACTACATACACATCGAAAACGCGTGAAAACTCGGAAGAAGCAGAACCAAAGCTCTCATTTTTGTTTAACAAACTCATGCAGAAAAGATGTCAATTTTGGCCCTTTTTTTTTAGCAGCTACTAACGAATACAATGCTCTGCCGGTGAATACTAAAGAGTTTGAAACTCTCAGCACTTTCTTCGACCCACAAAACTTCCTCAGAATTATCACTGGGTGAGCATCTGAATTAAAGAGTTGCAGACGATGTATGGTGGTATTTATAGTTTAGAGTTTTGACCAGTGTTGCTTTTTTATCAGCTCTGTAGCAGAGAATATGTCTTGCATGGTAGAACCTACAGAGCATAACGGCCGCGCAGAGGGCCTGTTCGGTTCTCAAGAAAACCATTCAAAAAATTATGGAAAGTAAAATATATTTATTATTAAGATCTAATTAATATAAAATTTACGTACAGAAAATTCTTTCTTCGTTTACTGGACAATAAAAAAAGAAACTATAACAAATAAATAAGGAATGTATTATTTTTTTTTTTTAAAGACCATGTATATTTTATTTTGATCGAAATTAATTATTTTATCATAACAATATTTTTATAAATTATTTAATCTTCTTCAAATAAATTAAAATAAAATTATTTATAAATGTTTATTTTTAGAAAATATTAATGTGAAAGTTTTCTTACTCGCGAAATATGAGTTGGGTTGGGTTGGGCTGTGTTGTATGTCTTGGATCATGAACTGGGAAGAAACTTTCTTTCATACAAAGAAGAAGGAGTGCACAATCCAACTTTACGAATATGCCCTTACTGCCATGCGCGCGGGGTTATTTAACAAGGCTTTAAAACAAATTCGTACAAGAAACGCAAATACAAGGATATATTCGTCAATTCAACTTAAAATCCCTCCCCAAACCACACGCGAAATCGAGGATTTGTGCAAGGGTTTACCGCCAACATTCGGCTTTCCAAAACCTCTTAATTCTTGTAAATGGCACCTCTCCTTTTCCCAAAATAGTCCTCGAATTTCCTCCAAATTACCAATTCTACCATTCAACCCACCGCAAATCGCCAATGTTGAAACTCCTCTCGTCCACCTCCGCAACGTCATGTCGCGCCCACGCTTTAACCTCTGCTACTCTTAGAACCACAACTGAAACGTCGTCGTCGCCCTTTTTCAAATCTTTGAGTCAACTCACTGGGTTGACGACGACTGCCAGGAACCGTAGCGTTGGGTACAGAAGGTGTTTCTGCTCCGATTCTTCTGGAGAGGGTAATGAAGATGGGTTGGTGGTCGAGGTCGACCTCAAGGATGCAAAGTCGGATTCTGAAGGACCAGACTCCAAGAGTTCGTCCGCTATCGTGTCTACAAATCCTAGGCCCGAGGATTATTTAACGGTTGGTTGAAAAAATTTTGGTTTTTATGATGCTATTGTTTGATTAGTGATACAAAATGAACATTTTAAGTGTTTTTGTATTTAATTAAAAAAAAAAAAAAGCATATTTGGGTAAATGCCTGGAAAGCATTTCTCCGAAAGCAATTCCAAATGTATTTTAATCTCTTTCCAACTGTCATTTTAATCCTGAAAAGAATATAGATAAGAAAAAGGTTGAACTTTAGTTGAAAATAAGGTACTTTGATGATTGCAGTGATTACTTTGGGCTCTCTTCTATGTTTGGGTTGATGAATTAGAAAACTTGTCAGTAGCATTCTTAATTATTTTGCCCGTTGCATGATTTTTAATTTTAATTTTTTCATTCAGAATTATCTTATTAATTGATTTTGTATGTTGCAGGTTTTGGCATTACCATTGCCGCATAGACCTCTTTTTCCAGGTTTCTACATGCCAATTTATGTAAAGGTATAGGAGTTCTCGTCTAGTTATATTGAAGGAAAAATTCTTTTAAGCTTTTGTTTTTGGGACATGTATGTTTTATGTTGTATGGGCCGGTAGTTTTGTAAGCTGATGCTATTGCTTCGTATCATGGAATGGATTTTGTTGGGATTTGAATCTGTGGCTTCTCTTACCAATGTATAACATTTAATGCAGGATCCAAAATTGTTAGCAGCTTTACAAGAAAGCCGAAAGAGGCAAGCCCCTTATGCTGGGGCCTTCCTTCTTAAAGATGAGCCAGGGAGGGATACTTCAGGTTCTGATACTGAGAAAAGTGTATCAGATCTTAAAGGAAAGGAGTTGTTCAATCGCCTTCATGAAGTCGGTACACTTGCCCAGGTATTGAATTCGAGCGGATCTGTCTGACTATTTAATGACATCAAATACTTGTTAAAATGCTACTAAAACGAATTGTGTGTCTCTGGTTACTTCTATTTCTGTTCTTCATGTAATGTTACAGATTACAAGTATCCAAGGAGACCAGGTTGTCCTTATTGGCCACAGGCGACTTCGAATAACAGAGATGGTGAGTATGTTTTCTTAAGTCTTTTGAATTCTGGACTTCTACGAATAATCCTTGAATATGCCAGAAAATTTTATAAACTAAATATTACATCTTTTGTACAGGTTAGTGAAGATCCCCTTACCGTCAACGTTGATCACCTCAAGGTACACTCTATGTTCTGATTTTTCCCACTTCCAAAATCATTGGTTTCATATATGCCAGAGGTATTCTATACACTTCTCTTTAAACATGGTAGGATAAACCATATGACAAGGATGATGATGTTATAAAGGCAACGTCATTTGAGGTTATATCTACCTTAAGAGATGTTCTGAAGACAAGTTCCCTTTGGAGAGATCATGTTCAAACATATACTCAGGTGTGTGTATGTGTTCTTTTTTTTTTTACTTCTCATTTTCCAGGCTCATGGTTTTCGTCTCCAATTTGGTGTCTGAGTAAAAGTTGCTGTTTCACATTGTTTTTTGATTAGTGGATGTGATAAGAGTTAATAATATTTGCATGCCAATTCCTGTGGCCTGAGAGAAAGGATTTTACATACATGCTTCTATCTGTTGGGTACATTTGATTACTTCACACTTATTGATTAATGGTTGGTTTCCGTAATTAGATCCTTATAACCAATCTATTGTGTGTCATTTTTTGCAGCACATCGGAGACTTTAGTTTTCCTAGGTTAGCAGATTTCGGAGCTGCAATATCTGGTGCAAACAAGTTGCAATGCCAGCAAGTGCTTGAAGAGTTGGATGTATGTTGCATATCTTAATTGCTGACTTAGCTTGAATGACCCAGTCTATTTTTTGTTTTTTTTTTTTGGGAACAACAATTAAGCACTTTTACTATGGGAAAATGAAACATGAAAACCTATTGCTATCTATCATCAACTTCACCTTTAAGACTTCTTATCTGAGGTTATTTCATCCTTAAATGTCCTTCCTGCCTATCATTTTTAATCACCTTGTACTGTCTTCTAACACAGGTGTATAAACGTTTGAAACTTACATTAGAGTTGGTAAAGAAAGAAATGGAAATCAGCAAAATTCAGGTACTTCATGCTATTGTTTTCAAAACATGGCTACTTTTATTTCTTCATTGTTATTTGATTCTTGTTCATTAGGGTTTTACCCATTTGTGGTCGTACATAGGAATCAATTGCAAAAGCTATTGAAGAAAAGATAAGTGGTGAGCAGCGCCGGTATTTGTTGAATGAGCAGCTTAAGGCCATTAAGAAGGTATTTGGTTCAACTGTATTTGCATGTATGTATATTACTGCATCGCTAAAAAGTTTGGTGGAGTGTTATCAAATGTTGCATTCAGATATAGCTGGGTTTTACACTGATTTCTTTATCTTGAATATGGACTGAATTATATATATTTTAATTGCCCTGTGGCAGGAACTGGGTTTAGAGACAGATGACAAGACAGCCCTTTCTGGTTAGTTCTGTTTCAAATAAGATTTTGTTATCTTTTGTCAGATTTAATAATAGTGTGTTTTGAGACCATTTAAGATAAGAAAGATAGTTTGAGGTGGCAGTAAACGTGTATTAAAATACCTTTTCTAAGGATCATTATACATCATAATGAAATAAAATTACTGTGACTGTATTTACTCTTTCTGATCCATTTCTGCAGCAAAGTTCAGGGAAAGGATTGAACAGTACAAGGATAAATGCCCACCTCATGTTCTGCAAGTTATTGAAGATGAACTTACCAAGCTGCAGCTGTTGGAGGCGAGTTCTAGTGAATTTAATGTAACTCGTAACTATTTGGATTGGTTGACTGCCCTACCTTGGGGAAATTACAGGTTTCATACTCTTTAATTCTTTCATTCAGTCATCATAACAATTATTTATTGTTTTCCAAGTGTTGTCAGCATGCTCATAGTTTTCCCTGAAAGCTATGGAAGATGACGTTGACCTTATGTTTCAAGTACAAAGATAGATAAACCTCTTGCAAATGTGTCTTAGGTTGTGAATTTTGTAATTTCATGGGAGTATTGGTAAGGGATTTTCCAATTACTTCTTATTCTTCCCCTATTCCAAATGCAGTGATGAGAATTTTGATGTCATTCGAGCACAAAAAATTCTTGATGAAGACCATTATGGATTGAATGACGTTAAGGAAAGGATATTGGAATTTATTGCTGTTGGAAAACTCAGGGGAATCTCTCAAGGTTGGTGAAGTTTCTTCTCTACCATGAATGTATACTGGAAATGCAGTCAAATAATAATCTTGTTATGAGTTTTCTTTGCATTTTGGATTTTCCATTACAACAACGGGCACTTAAGATGAGTCCGAGGAGATTTCTTCTCTTACTATTACAATCCTTTATAAGTGCTCATGGATGTTGAAGCTCGCATTATCAGCATTATCCAATCTCATCTTGTTTTATAAGTTTTAAATATTTGTTATTCCTATGTTCATGTTCTTTTTTAAGCAAGAGAAACCAGTGATTTATATTTTACATTTTGCAGGAAAAATCATTTGTCTTTCCGGCCCTCCTGGAGTGGGGAAAACAAGCATTGGTCGTTCCATTGCACGTGCTTTAAACCGTAAGTTCTTCAGGTTTTCTGTTGGAGGATTAGCTGATGTTGCTGAAATCAAGGTAGTTAAAGTCTTCTTATCTGTGGAATTAAATCAATATATAACTGTATGTTTGATATAGCTTATGAACTGTTTATGATTGCCTCTCAAATTACATCCAGGGGCATCGCAGAACTTATATTGGAGCTATGCCAGGAAAGATGGTACAGTGCCTAAAAAATGTAGGAACAGCTAATCCTCTTGTTCTGATTGATGAAATAGACAAGGTACTGCCGATGTAAAGTTTGATTAATATTAGAATTGTATGGCTTTGTTTTCATTCTTTATCTAAGCAGAGTAGTTTTCTTTTGTGATCTTTATGTTATCCAGAATAATAAGCTTTTGACTTTGTTGGCACATGGCTGTGTGTTGGGATTATATTTAATTTCTAATTTAGAAATATTTATTTACTGCAATACTAGCATTTTCAGATTTTCAATAATCATTGATTTTTGACTTTTTTATATATTCATTATCTTATGTGGCAGTTGGGAAGAGGACATGCTGGTGATCCTGCTAGTGCGTTGTTGGAACTGCTTGATCCAGAGCAAAATGCTAATTTCCTGGACCACTATCTTGATGTTCCAATTGATTTATCAAAGGTTAGTAATTCCAGTGATTTGGATCTATTTGGTGTTTTTTTTTTTTTTTTTTCCTAAGTTTCATAAAATGGTGTTTGCATGAACACAGGTCTTTTTGCCATTTCACCTTGTTGAAAACCAAGAATAATATTTTTTTCTCCATATATCTCCATTTCAATTTTAAATTTTAGATGTTAGATTGTTATCCAATTGCAACCAGAATATGAAGTTCCTAAATCAAATACAATTTAGCAAGGATACAAAGATTCTTTTAAATGGACTTGGAATCTCCAAACCAAATCCCTCTTGGGTATAGAAGAAACATATCAAGAAAGTATATTGGACAACTTACGATTGATTTGGGACATGTTTGTGTCTTATTTGTTTACATGTTGTATCCAGACTCACCATGTAATGTTAAAGTATCCGATTTAAGTTAAACATTACTACATTAATGAATCATGGGCATAGGTCTGTAATAAGCTTTATCTTCTGTGTTTACCCTGTTGTGTTTGCTTCACTGAGTCAGTCAATTTTTTTTTTTTTTTTCTTGTTAAATTTATTACTCACCCTTCTGTGTGTTTTGTTGCAGGTTCTGTTTGTTTGCACGGCAAATGTCATTGAGAATATACCCAACCCTCTCTTGGACAGAATGGAAGTAATTGCTATTGCTGGGTATATTACTGATGAGAAAATGCACATTGCCAGAGACTACTTGGAGAAGGCTACGCGTGAAGCATGTGGTATCAAACCTGAACAGGTCCTCATCTCTTCTCCTGTAAACTCACATGTATTGGAAATTTTTAAGAGTTGTTTGTTTGATTATATTACTTACAAAGAGAGGAAACCTTCATGAGCTTAAATCATTCCAGGTTGAAGTGACTGATGCAGCTCTTCTTACTCTGATAGAAAATTATTGCCGGGAAGCAGGGGTTAGGAATCTTCAGAAGCAGATAGAAAAGATTTACCGCAAGGTTTGTGTGAGATGCAAATTTGGTTTTTTGTAAATTATGAGTGTAAGCATAACTTACACTCATAACTTATGGTTGTTTTCGATTCCTTATGAGTGTAAGCATCTGCATGGAGTTTTTGTACATTGGTTTGAAATTTATGTCTGGTTCTGTAATGTGTAATTCCTTTATGTTTTAGCAGATTGCTCTGCAGCTTGTGCGCCAAGGAGCAGTAAGTGAATCCACGTATGCTGGAGAGGTTGTGGAGCCCGAAGTAGCAAAGGCAGAATGCATTGATGAATCCAGTCAAAACATGGTTAGTGGTGACACTCAGGTTGAAGCAGAAATATTGGAGACTAGCACTGATAAGGAAACTGCTGAATCCTCTGATGAGGATGTCACAATGCGGAAACAGGGGTCAGTTGAGGGTGCGGTAAGGACCTTACAATCTTTTATGGAGGTATTTTACAAATTTTTAATTTCTGCCAGAATGGGTATGAGCTCTTAAATGAGCAAACTTCTGTTTTGTCCTTGATATTATTATAAACCTCCCAAAAATGGTTATTAACAGGCTGTGCCACTAGAGTTTAATTAATATTTTGTGCTGAAGGATATCTCAGTAGTTATTTTGATTCAAAATCCTGGAAAGGCAGCTTCTTAGATGTTCACACTTGTAATCTTATTGACAGTCTGCGGGAGAAGGTCATAGAACAGAAAGTATTAAAATATTGGATGCTGAAGCAGCTAAGACAGTTGAGAGAATATTAGTTGACACATCGACTCTAGCTGATTATGTTGGCAAACCTGTTTTTCATGCTGAGCGCATTTATGATCAAACACCCATTGGCGTTGTAATGGGACTTGCTTGGACTGCAATGGGCGGTTCCACTTTGTACGTAGAGACAACTCAGGTTGAGCAAGGAGATGGAAAAGGTGCTCTCCATGTCACGGGACAACTGGGAGATGTCATGAAAGAAAGTGCCCAAATTGCTCACACAGTGGCAAGAGCAATCTTGCTCGAGAAAGAACCTGATAACCCTTTCTTTGCCAGCTCCAAGCTTCATCTCCATGTTCCTGCTGGGGCCACTCCGAAAGATGGGCCCAGTGCAGGTTGCACAATGATCACGTCCTTGTTGTCACTCGCCATGAAGAAGCCTGTCAGGAAGGATCTAGCAATGACCGGGGAAGTAACACTAACAGGGAAAATCCTTCCAATCGGTGGGGTATGTTGTGCAAAATCATTTCTAATTTTGTTTGCTCTTAATTATTGTTTAACAAGTTATGTACATCATGCCACATATTGATGTGGACTTTGCTTACAAGTTTCTATTTCTTGTGAAATAATCAGGTTAAGGAGAAAACAATTGCAGCAAGGAGGAGTGATGTGAAGACCATCATATTCCCTTCAGCTAATAGGAGGGACTTTGATGAGCTTGATCCAAATGTAAAAGAAGGCCTCGATGTTCACTTTGTCGATGACTACAGTCAGATATTTGATTCGGCCTTCAGTGGTGAACAAAATAAAGAAAACTGAGCCGTTCACGTCTACCGATTCTTGAGAAACATCCCCCACCCCACCCCCTCTCCCCAGACCGCGCCCCCCCACCCATTTTCTGGGTCTCCTGATAAGTAATCTTTTGAACCCTGTCGAGAACCAAACCCAGTTTTATACCATGTCAAATTAGATTGTCATTCAGACACTCGTAAAACACGGGGTGAGATTTGTTTGTCATCATAAGAATGCTAAATGATAAACTAATATGTTAGTTTTCGTGTAAAATTGAAAAAGGTTCACCTGCAACAACAGTTATTTCAATCTTTGAGGTGATATTGAATATTTTGAATTAAACATTTTTTTTGTCAATGGGTTGGGCATACAAAAAGAAAGAGATTATACAGAGTGCATTCTGTAGATAGAAATGTATACAACGGTTGAGATGACACACGCAACCAATAAAATCCATTTGGGAAGATGAGGCTTGGAAATCCAGAGTGCGGACCTGACAGGTGCACTACTTTCGCCATTTGGTATCTTAATCATTCTTTAAATTTCTGAAACCAAAATGAAAAGAATAAAACTGTGGTCCCCCCATTTGATTGAACTAGAGTGGGTTGGTGTCATCTTCACGGTGTAAATACAATTAGACTTTTGTCATATGACGCTAGCTAGGACACCAAAATCCTAGCACTTGCAGCATGCTGTTACTTTAATTGAGACTTCGTTTGAAATTGGGGTTTTGACTTGCTCTATCTTGTCTTTGAATCTGTAGCAGTGGAATATAGTTATTAGCTGTAAAGTTATTATTGCTCATTAGGTATTGTGTTTTCAAAACTGAACTGAAGCGTAAGAATTAGAGATGGTTAGTGGTTTCAGGGCAGATTGCGCAGAATTTAACAGTAATTAATGTCTCATGTCTTATGCCAATGATTTAGGACACTCATAAGTTTAGTGTGATGGTGATTGTTTGTTTGTGTAGTCTGCAGGCAGGCATGGTTATATTGTGTGGTGGTGTTGTGATAATTAGGAGGATGATTTTTGACCTATTGAACCTATCATTTCTTCTTGATTTTTCTTAGGATAAAAATCTGTAAATAAAGAGAAAATAGAAGTTATTAGATACATGGTTGAAAAGGATCTAGAAGCACTTAAAATGAACAACCAGAAAAATAAACCTGTAAGCAGTTGCTGCATTGCATGCGTGGGTTAAGAAAGAGTAAGATGGATGTATGGATGGATGGAGATATGCATAGAAGATAGTGCATGAACCTTGAAGAGCAAAACAAACAAAAAGTGAAAAGAAAGAAAGGATTACACGTACCCCACCCCCCCTAAGATAGATTATCATGCTTTAGTTGAGTTGAGCTTCGAGTAGAGCTTCCTATAACTTATTTATCCACACATTTGCATTTGTATAAATTTTAAGTTGGGAGAAAAAGGAAAGGGCACTTGAGCAACCCAATTATATAGGTAGTTCTATATGATAAAATCCAATAGGACCTCTCCGCGTAGAGAGGAAAATGGATAGGGAAGAAAGAGAGGAGATTTGCTGGGACCATTGTTGGGTCATACTTCCACCGAAAGAAAAGAGAGAATGAAATGAATGTCTTTACTTTTCAAAATTCGAGGAGGTCACATAGACTAGTTCTTCTTGTGACCATTAGTTATTATTAGTTGATGAAATGATGATATCATTGAAACCATTACTTTGAAATCTTTGCATCTCAATTGAAAAAAAGACTATTAAAATCACATGCATCAAATTAAATGGTCAAAAAGCTTTGGGTTTTTTTTTTTTTTTAAAAATATTTGTCCTTGTTCCGGTATATATGGTATTGGGTCCTCATCTTTTTGTGTGTGTGTGTATATATATATATATATATATATTTTCTTGATATGAAATGATAGCAAAGTGAAAATTGAAGCAAGCAAAGCAATGAAAAGAAAAAGGAAAGGAAATCTGAGATGGAAGTCGGCGCCTAACTGACATTTGATTACATTATCCACCTTTGTTTCATTTATGATAATTATTTATTTAGCAGCCATGCTTATGCATCGTTTGTCAACTGATCTGAAAAATCTCTTGTTTTCTTTTTCCCCTGCCCTCCTCTCCCCAAGAGCTTTGGTATCACTCCACCGTGAATGTCATGACCCATTTGCCAATAGAAAATCATGCTTAATACCAGTTAGTATTCATTCTTTCTAAAGAATGATCCCAAATGATAGGAAATTTCTTAAAATGTAAAAGATTTGATTATTTTATTAATTCAAATGTTCTGTTCTTAATGATGATTGAAAAGAGAATGGGTTGTTCAATCAATCGATCACCTCACTTGTCATTTCATCTCCCTTTTATTTTTGTTCTTTTTCTAATATTATTTTGATATTGATGGATTGGATAGTTGTTGCTTTTTGAAATATGATAGCAAAGTACCAGTTTAGTCTTCGTGCTCCAGATTTTGCATCAAGGATGGATGGATGGCTGCTACCTGCAGTCCGCCGCAAGCACAACAGCAA
This sequence comes from Khaya senegalensis, assembly GCA_032402905.1. NCBI lineage: Eukaryota > Viridiplantae > Streptophyta > Magnoliopsida > Sapindales > Meliaceae > Khaya > Khaya senegalensis. Next base: position 10,034,431 of record CP135555.1, on the reverse strand, counting down.
ATGAAGTCATCAATCGGAAAGGAATCCCGCGTCAGATATGAAAAAGGGCAAATTTTTAGCGTTTGTAAGTGCGAGTGTTTCACGTCTTATTATATATATTTTTTGATAAAAGAATAATGACTTAAATTGTGAACCCACAAGTCTGGAAGTCGAACAGAATAAATAGGTAAGAAATCTCACTTTTGACGAGAGCAATTAATTTAGAATTGAACGGAAGAGAATATAATCAGAACAAGAAATTTTTTTTAAAAAAAATTTTATAAGAGAGAATATTATATATTCTATTAAATTTATTTTAAAAAATATTCAATTAGAATTCAACCTATTTACGACCGATGTATTCACAATGATGATTGTCAATACATTACAATATTATATTAACTGATAATAATTATACGGTGGAATACATATCAATCCACTCCATCCATAATTCCATGTTCCAACTCGATTGTTACTCCTCCGCATGTTGATAATTGCCTTTTTGACTCCTGAATGAAAATGGAAAGTGAGATTTTGTTGATGATAATCAAACGTGTACTTACGACCCACCCGTAACCTAAGCGAGTGTGGCAGTGCATGATGACGACACGACTTCTGCTTATTGAGCACCACCAAATGGCTGCTTCTGCTTCTGCTTGTAAAGTTGTATGCTTTTTCATAATCACAGAAAGAAAACCGTGTTCCGTGCAAACTACACAATCCCTCCCCTACCATCATACACTAATAATAAAAATATCATATACTTGGCATCGTATGCATTTCATTATTTAATACACACACACAGATACATACATACATATATTTATGTTAATCAAAGTTTCATTGGTAAACTATTATATTCTCTCTTAACATAGTACACTAGGGTTAGGGTTAGGGTAAGCTAAAAATTCAGATAATATTTATTTATACATAAAAAATAAAATAAATTTAAATATATATATGTGGGATAAAAAATAATAAAAATAAAAATTAGGTGACAAGTATAGTTATTGAGCTACCAAAAGAAGTTAGTTATTGCGGTAATTAATAAGTAGTAAAAGTAAAAAAAAAAAAATAAATTAACTCTTTTAACATATTATAATATTTTATTAGTATTAGTATTTGTATTAGAAAATAAACCATAAGATTTTGTTTTGGATTTAGTCTCAATTTTCCAACCGCCATTCTTTTTAATAATAATATCTCAAAACAGAGCACCGAGCAGGAGGAGGATGAGTTAAACATGGGAATTCTCACGTGCCTTAAAGCTGATATGATCGTATTTTTCGTTGGAAGGAATCCATATAATATAAATAACTCATCATTGGCTCCCAACAAAACACTCCGAAGGCCCGCCTCTCTTTCTTCTCTTCCCTTCTCTTCTCTGTTCTTGTTCTTTCTTCTTCAATTCCATTCAATTCTGCATTTTCCTTCCCTTCTCTCAAAAGGGTGGTCTACGAGCTTTACTTTTTATTATCATCAAAAAACTATGGAACAAGTTTTTAAGTCTGACCGTGAATCTTTCTTCAGTGATGGAGCAGCTGCTGCAACCATTGATGATGGATTCTCTGAGGCTTTAGGTTTCGGTTCATCACCTTGTTTTCAACTTCCTGCTCTGGAGAGTTCTGACCACAATCAAACTCATTCCGCTGAGCAGGTTTTTACTTCATTCAAATCTTTCTTTCTGCCTCCAGGTTTTGTTAGAAACAATAAGATTTGTTTTTTTTTTTTTTCCTGTTTGTTCTTGAATGGGGCTCACCCTGGTTGGTTCAACTGCTAAAACCTCTGGTTCAAATCTCGCTCACATCAAGATTGAGGGGATTTGGTTTACATTCGTTTCATAAATGTGCGTGGATTTTGATGGTTTTTTTAGATGAATCCCAAGCCTTAGTTTACATCTTTTCAGTGACTTCTGGCATGCATGCATGACACCATAAAGTTCTTTTTGATCTCTTTATTTTAATTTTTCCAGAAAAATTTATTCGAAAAGCTTCGGAAATTACCTTCTCTCAACTTGAACCTACGAATATCAACAAGTTTGATGCACCAATTGGGGAGCATATTATCACAACAAAACAACATAACTCAGCAAATGAGTTATGTTTCTCAACAAATGAGTGAGAAAAGGAAGGCCACTAACTTTTCTGCATCAGTACTCAGAATTGGCACATGGGAGGTAAATTTTCATAATCTTTATATGAAATAATAATATAAAATGAAGAGAAAAAGAACAAAAAAAACAACTTATTCATTGAATGAAAATGGCAGAGAGTTAGTAGACATGAAGGACATTTGGTGGCAAAATGTTACCCTGCCAAGAAAAAGTTGGTTTGGGAAATTTTGGAGGGCTCATTGAAAAGAAAGATTGAAATACAATGGGCTGAGATTTTGGCAATTAGAGCAATAATCCAAGAAAATGAGCCAGGAGTTCTTGAAGTAGAGGTAAAAGTGCCTTGTTTTGTGATTATTTTTTTGAAGGAAATTTATTTTAAAGTCACAAACTAAATTTAAACCTGTGTGCAGTTACAGCAGCCTCCTTCATTCTACCATGAGATTGATCCTCAGCCAAGAAAACATACAAATTGGAGACCGATAGCAGATTTTACAGAAGGGCAGGCTTCCTTGTGGAGGTTTACATCATTTGCTTGTTTTACATGTTTTCTTCAAGCACTTATAATTAATTGGTGCCAGCTGTCATGGTGAAAACGGTAGACACGCTGCTCCTCCTCCCAAGGAAGGCAGTGCTCTGCATCTCGGTTCGAGTCCGAGTGGCGGCACGGCACATTGTTATGCATAATTCAAACATTTCTTTCTAATTTATCTATCTTGTGTTGTCATATTTTTTCTATCTTCAGGAGACACTATCTAAAATTTCCACCAGGAGTTCTTGACAGACACTTTGAGAAGCTTTTAGAATTTGACAACAGACTGTTTGAACTCAGTCAGAAACCTTTCCCAAGTTTAGAATCTCCTTATTTCCACTCAAGTTTTTATGGGATTCAAGATTTTTCCCTTAACTTCAATCCACAAAGACCTCAAATCTACTCCAATTTGGATTACCATGAACAATATTTTCCAGCCCAACAAGCTCAAGCATATCCACCTATCCAACAGTCTTTCAGCTTCAAGGATTCTGCTTCACCAAATTCAGGTAATTCACAAGTCTTTTGCATTCCGTTTCAAGAGCTTTTAACACTGAGAAGCATAAATTAAACTCATTATTTTTTTTTCCCTTTCGATGTTTTGGTCGTAACGTAGTCATGGAATTTTCGAATATAGCCGAAAATCTGAGTATGGCATTCTGGGGTCAAGCAGCTGACAATTTTGCTGCTGCAGAAAGCATTGCCAGAAATCAAGTTCAAGGACAGCTTACAAATGCCTCAACAACTCCACCAGCTATTTCTTATCAAGACAACAATTACAATGAATCCGGAAACATGCAGCATCCTCTTGATGCTCATCAAATGCAAATAGAAAGCCTCAAACAGATTTTGATGACTGACTCGGAAATCGAATACCCCGATGATGACAAATCCAGCCTTGCAAGTATAGCATCATTTGGTGCACTGATCAATCAATCCATGGAAGGAAATCTTGGTATAAATCACGTGGCAAACTATGTGCACAACACGTGTACTTCGCTCGATATGGATTTCAGTGCCAAAGAGGATTCAACTGATACCACGCTTGGGCAACTTTATCCGCAGCCAATTTCCCGGACGCCTCATCAAGTTACAGATGATATTCCTCAGCCTGTTTCTTGGATTCCCCGGCAATACACTGACGAAAGTTTCCAGATCAGGAACAGCAGCTCTTCTTATCCAATGAGGGATGATTTTTCCGCGGTTAATAGTAACAATGGAGTGATTGGATGGCCCTGAGATAGAATAGAAATGAGGAGGTAGAATTACAGGAGTTTTTTTATCAGAGAAGAGTGTAAATATCTGTCATAGAAATCATCCCTTGGTTTGTATTTTAGCCTTTTAGCCTCTGCACAGTTTGCTCTTCGCTTCTTTTGTGGAAGTACAAATATAAAGACAGTTCCCAAAAAGGGTTCTTTCTTTTCATATTCATCTTCTCCAAAATAATCGAAATTATCAATGCTTTGCATTTATTTATCTTCTCAAAAGCATTTGAAACTGTCATCGATTTGCATTTGGCATGGACGATGAAACATACATCTACGTTAAAGCATTAGAGGTTTCTATCCATGTCTTGATTTTATCTACGCTGCAATTTTTGATGCAATTTTTGATATTCTGGACTTAATATTCAAGCAGATTGACAGAGCACGCTATGAAAAATGCAGAAGCTTTTCATTTCCTGCCATCCAAGTCACAATTTCACCAATCTCAATTCTGTACAACAAAATGTGGCGAGGAGAGTACACCATCAGAAACTGGTTGAATACAGAAGAAAACAAAGCATATCAATGCATTAATAGTTCGCCAAATTAATTCTCAATCAAAGATAACAGCACATGATATATCAGTTTTTGTTTTGAATGTTAAAATGGGTAAACAAATAGGAATACACAATGCCTTAACATAAGGATGCTTGAGTCAATTCTGGCACTAAATACAGAAATAAAAATAAATGGAAATTCAGGTTTAAAAAACAACTTAAACAGTTGCTAGTCACAGCAACTCGCTAAACTAAATGAAATTGATTAGGTAATATAAACATAGAACATGGTGGTTGGATGCACTAAATGTCAGAGTTTAATAACCAACTCACTTCTGTTCTAGACAAGTCCTATAACTGTTGTCACTCAAAATGGAAAAACTTGATGAGAGGTGATAATTTAGTGAATGGATTGTCAATTTGCATCGATTACTTCAGTTGATAGTCTCTTGTATCTTCAAACTCACAACATGATTAAGTTAACAGATTTCCTTTGCAGGCAAGGGATCACCACATTTTGTTGTAACTTCATCAGTCCCGCCCTCCTCACGCATGTCACTTAAACTCCTTTTCTTTGATCTAGAATTTGATCCGTCCTTTTCATTTTCATGTTCCTTCTCCTTTCCTTTTCCTTTTTCATCCTCAGCTTCTTTACCAGGTTGAGCCTCACAAGTGGGAAGAGGAAACAATGGAGGTTCCCTGCCACTTAATCGACAAAACACTCTTTCAACTGTTTCACTTATTTCCTTTCCCAGCCCATTGTTGTCCAGAATCAAATCCCAAACTGATTTGGAGGCCTTCTCGAGCACAGGAGCTCTGCCAAACGAGAAAGATCAAACATAGTTTCAGCATAGATAGAATGACATGCACATCTAAATCATGAAAGAATAGTATGAAAAATGTTGCAAAAACAACCGTTCTGAAAGACATAATTTTACACAGGATCTTATGCCCCATTAACTTTGATTCGCTAATATGAGGACTAACCACAAACTGGTGCATCTGCTGCATCTAAAACCTCACACTGAAATGGTATTACGAGTTTGCCAAGAAGTATTGCAAGTTTGAACAGGACTGAACAGATGGGGTCTATCCAACCTTCTAAATATCTGGCAAAACAGTTATATACAACAAAACTCACTCAAGTTCCTGCCGAAGTGCGTCAAACAGCTCTCTTTTTGTCTGTTTCTCTGCCCCAGGCGTGTTGAGAACTTTACTTTGTTCTGCCATTTTAATGGTTGTACTCTTCAGCTCTTCCTGCAAAAGAGAAATTATACATATAGAAACTGCAAACTCAAGAACGATAATCACCTATCATACCATTTCAACCATCAACTTCAACACATTCAGATTTTATATTTTCATACTTCATATCATTGGCAATTTTCTTTAATTATCTCAATGTACAAGCAAAACTTATGCTAGCAACCACACATGAACTTCATTTTCTTAGAAAATCCTTCAGTGCTTGTATCGAATTTGTTGAAAACAAGGGACTATGAACCTTGGTAGTCTTGAACTCCAGTGATTGCAAAATATCAAAGTTGTGATGTTGTCATCTCAATGAAATTAAATAGCTAACAACTGGCCAAACTACATTTCTTTCATATTACTATTTGAAAAAAGGTACAATTTAGGCCAACAATAAAACCTAATAGCAGCCACAAGACCATGATCTAGGGCCCTTAAAATGACTACATTTCAGGAAAAGAACAAAGGAAAGCCATATTAGAATATACGAGTGTCAAATATTCCATGCCATACTGCCCAATAACCATTTCAGCCAACCCATGCAAAACACTTATACATTCGTTTCGAGATATGGCCAATTAAAACCATAATCTTGATATTAGCAGACATAACATAATTCCTAGTAAATAACAATAATTCACTTAAACTAAAACAACATTTTTCGACTAGTCTTGTTATTTCACTTGCAAAGTTTAAAACCATGTGCAAAGTTGCATTTTTTTTACATAAAAAAGCTCAAAAAAATGCACAACAAAACACAAATTTCCAAATCTATCTAACCTCAATATTCATTATTCACAGAATTCCATCACAAAACCCACAAACCCTGTAAAGTTCAGTATATATGGCTCAAAAACTCCACGCAAGAATAAACACAAAATCTGAAAATCCACAGAGAGAAAGAGACAGAATTACATTAGCTTTGAGCTGATTAATGATCTTCAACCTAATAGAATCAATAGTACCATCATTCATCAGAGATTCTAAAACATCTTCCGGTGTTATCACTGAAGACGAACCCATTTTCCTTTTTCCAAGCAAACTAAACTAAGGTTTGTTTCCCTTGCGTGAAACCTAACCTGCCCACAAAAACAAAACAACAATTCTCAACCTTCAAACGTCCGCTTCTTCCTTAAAAAACGCTTCTTTGAGAAAAGAGTGATGAACCCCTTTGGTTTGATTCAATAAAATAACAACAACAAAAAAAAAAAAATTCTACAATTTGAAACAATTCATCGTCAGAGAAATCATCGTACCTTGTCTCCGAGACTGTGCGGTCTGATCGATTGATTCGAGCAGAGAAACATTCCGCCGGATTTTTTTTTTCTCATGCCCGATAGCGAACGACATCGTTTAGTGTGTATATATATATATATATATATATTGTTTGCAGGAAGTCTGGGCCCTAATAATCAATATTAAAATATACTAAAATTAACATTAAATCTTAATATGAAATACAATAATAGATCGATTAATTTATTAAATATTAAAATAATAGTAGTTAAATTAATGTCAAACTGTACAACAACTATCCTTTATTTACTTACCGAACTAAAGTTCGGAAATACATACAATAATACCCCCTCGTCCAAGTTAAAAAAAAAATAATAATAATAATTAAAATTATATTTAAAGATTAAATTAACATTAGATAATATATATATATATTGATTAAATTACAAAATTAATAATAATTGTGATTAATTTATTAAAATTGTAACCTTTTCTCTCTGTTAACAAAAACTATTGCATCAAAAACAACTGCGTATCCAACCTCATAATCAATGAAGAATAATACATTTGTTTCATATCACAGATAAAAAAAATTACTTTGGAGAAGGATGAACTGAAATTCCATCCATCCATCCATGCACATCCTTCCACTAAAATGTATAAATGTATATCTTTCATTCCACCTTTGGCTTTACAGTCAGCTCACTTGAATCTGCCATGAAAGTTGGATGATCAAGCATCTACTGCTGTCGTTTGGCCTCATTCTCAACTTGCTGAATAGGGTGGTTTTCAGTAGTCTTTACTAACAAAATCTTTTTCTCCACCTTCATCTTTATCCAGCGAAGCTGACAAATAGCTCAAGATGAAGCCATCTAGATCTCCCTCGAGCACAGTATCAGGATCGGAAACTTCATAGTTTGTTCTAAGATCCTTCACCATCCGGTAAGGCTGAAGTAAAAGATATAAACGCCAGTGACAGTAATTAGAAATTAGTGTGAGTTGCACTGGGAATGCCAAGGAAAAAAAATTTAGGGAAGTTGCTTAGATTCCACCCATACATGGAGCACATAAGTACGTATCTGGTTGCCCCAACTTATTTCCGTTAGAGATTGTGTATGCTGTGCATTCATCTGAGCTTGGCGAGCCACCTCCAGCTGGTCTAATCGAGACTGAAGCACAGCCATCGCAGAAGCCTTGTTTTGATGTTGTGATCTGCAATAAGAATGCAACAAATGATTTACAATTGAGAAATACATAGCACCCCACTCGTTCATTATCCGAAGCAAAGTGCACACCTTTCATTTTGGCAGGTGGCAGTGACTCCCGTAGGAATATGAACTATTCTCACAGCACTTTCAGTTGTGTTGACATGCTGACCGCCAGCTCCCCCAGCACGGAATCGCTCAATACGGAGATCTGACTCATTTATTTGTACATGAGTAGATCCATCACCCGAGATTGGAATTACAGCAACAGCAGCAAATGAAGTATGTCGACGCTTTCCACTGTCAAAAGGTGAGATACGTACCAACCTGTGCACTCCTACTTCTGCTTTGGCGTATCCAAATGCATATTCACCATCTACTTTGATAGTTGCTCGCTGAAAAAACAGATCTACCCGTTGTCAGAAACTATTCCAAGTTCAAGAAGCAAGAGATGTAAAATTTAACAGCCATCCAAATGACATATATTACATTGTAGTTAAGAAAATGCACATTGAATTTCTTTGGCAATGGGTAAGTAATTATGCAATAATATGTTTTGCCATAATCAATAAAAGGTGGAAGAATGTATGTAAGAGAGTGAACCTTGATCCCTGCAATCTCACCAGGCATTTCATCCACCAAGGTTACTCCATACCCATGCTGTTGAGCCCATGATTTATACATTTGCATAACCATTGATGCCCAATCCATGCTCTCTGTACCTCCCGCTCCTGCTTGGACCTATATTATCCATCAATTATGAAACAGAGATGAAAGAAGAAAAGTACTACTGCACTACAGAGCAGTTGCATGCTCTTTTAGACTCTTAAATTGTGGGCTGCAGAACACACAAAGGCATCTTTGCAGAAAAAATGATGATGCAATGAAAAGAAGTGCAAAAATATATGAAAATAACCTCAATATAACAAGAACATGGATCCTGCTCTCCGGATAACAGAGCTTCTAGTTCTTTCTCTTTTGAATTTCTTCTCATCATAAGTAAAGCTTTCAATGATTCCTGCAGGAGAAGAAGACGCAAGATGTTAATTAGTAATATTATTCTTACAAGCAAATACGAGCCATGGTATCATTCTCAAAGCAGTATTAAGACAGCGCCTCTCCGTAACATCTTGTCGATTATTTTGAATGTAATTGATCTAATAGCAGTGCTATCTGTAATTTAAGGTAACTGTAGAACTATTCTCTAATGTTATCTCAAAATGCCACTAACTACAATGTTTCATGACAAAGTCATTTGCTTTGCAAGCTAAATTAAATTTTTGATACAATTTTGTAACAACTAAGCCATATATCAAAATCTAGAACAATCAGAAAATAATTGTCAAGAAGTTATTAAATTGTATGAGATACAAGAAAATAATCATCAAACATAACATGTACATGCCTAGAATAGGAAGTGAGAGCCCACCGATTCCAACTCAGTGTCATTCTCTTCCCGAGCAAGCTTTATCATGTCAATATGTTCAAGCAGTTCTTGTTCAAATGCCTTCACTTCTTTCATTTTACCCATTAGTGAACCATGCTCACGACTTATCTTCCCAGCATGTACAGGATCATCCCAAAGATCAGGCTTACTGAGCTCAACCGAGAGTAGATTCAACCTAACCCTCAATTTCTTCCACTGCAAACACGAAAAACAATAATTAAGCTTGACATTAAACAAGAATATGCCGTATCAATACCAAAAGTAGAACTTGAATGACCCCATGCTAGACAAATGATATCTAGCTTAGCTAATTACACCAAACCGAATTTTCATTACAGTGCAGACACATAACCACATAATCAGATCCTCATCCATTGAAATAACCACACGAATGACTTATCAATACAAAAATATAATTACACTACATCCTGAACTGAGAAATTGCTCCAAAGGCAATTACAAAACCACAACGTGGTATTAAACTCAATTCCCATAAACCAAATATTCATCTTGAATATGAACATTGTTCTACCTGTAAGCGCCTCTTGATCACTTGAATGGACTGAGCAATAGCAGCAGCATGACTCTTCCAGTCATTCTCACTCTCGTCAAGAATTGTCCAGTGATTAGCCACAATTCCATCAACAGTAAGACCATCAGAAGTAGAAGGTTCAACAGCAGCCTGTGTACCAGAAAGCCTACACCCTCGTGGAAAAACCACGACTTCATTTGACAGAGATGGACTTTTCACGCTCAAAATGGAATATCCAGCAGCCAAAACCGTATCTTTTAAATTCCTATGCATTGTTCTGGACAGAGTACTGTAAGACCCAAACGAGGTTTTCATTTTATTGATGAAAAATGAAGTGAACCCAGAATGAAAAGCCGTGTGATTATGCCTGGAATCAGTTAAATTGTTGAGTTGTGGGGAGTTTAGTGGTGTAGATTCGGTTCTAGGGTTCTGAAACAGCAGCGAAGAGCTCCCGCGTGACCTTTTGAGTTTAAAAAATGACATTTTTTCCGTAACGAATGAAAAAAACTAGTTTTTTTCTGGTCTATCAATAGGAAGGGTTTAACAGAAAATCAGGTTCTGATTCTCAACGAGGTTTATTGCATCGAAACTCAAGCAGAGACAATGTTGCTCTGTACATTAAACGACACCGTTGCACATGAGAGATATATTTTAGGGCAATGCACGATGAGTAACTGACACAAATGCCCCTACTTTCTTCTCTTCGTCCCATCATTTTTGCTCCAAAAACTTTCCCCAAACTCAGCAGAACCCAATTCTCTATCGCAAATATGTCAAACCCAACAGAACCCACTTCCCACGGTAATCCTCAAACCCAACAAAATTATCCCTCACCACTGTCACCTCCATTACCAGCCATATCAAAGCAGATAGAGCTGACAAGAGCCATGTCTGCTTCTTCAAAATCAAGCCTTTTTAAGTTGTCGAGAAGTGATGTGTTGTATGAAGACGAGTGGCTCATTGCTGTTAACAAGCCTCAAGGGATTTACTGTGAGAGTGTTTTGGCTTCCGTTCCTTGTCTTCTTACTGGTAACTCGGCCGAGTCAGATTCAGGTCGACTGGGTGAAGGTCAGTTACACAAGTTTTGTTTTTGGGTTACAAAAACTTAACCCTTTTTGGAACTTAATAACTCTGCAACGCAGAGAATTTCACTGCTGTGATGGCTTAATTGAGTTTTATGAATAGAACTGCCAAAAAGTCCAATTTGGTTTTCCAAGACTTCTCTAAATGATAAAACTTGTGGTGGCACGTTAGATTAGGTCAGTTGTTTAGGATTATGATTAGTTAGTTTTAGGTTGAGTTTTTCGTAGATCACCTTATGATAGATTATTGCGATTAGTTAGATTATTTTCATTATTGGAAGTACATTGTATGTTACTTAAATCACATTTTTTGTTGACTATTGAATTGTGTTAAAAACTTTAATTTCAGCGACCGAACTCAACCATCTGGAGCTTCATCTTGCTAATCGTCTTGATCGTGACACGAGTGGTGTAATGGTCATTACTAAGTCTCACAAAGTAGCTTCTAAGCTTGTGAAGGCATTTACTAATCACAAGGTCATTAAAACATACATTGCTCTCTGCATCGGTCCAGCTCCGAAATGGGAAAGAATCACCATTAAATCAGGCCATGGTAGGTCAAAGTTTGGAGCCTGGCGCGTGTATGCTGCATCAGATGTGGGTCAGGTTCTACCGGGTGGGTCTGTAGTTAGAGACATGGTTACTTCCTTTGAAGTTTTATCAGTAAATAGACAGGGTAGCTTCAAAGAGCCATCTGAATTTCAAAAAGATGAAGATAGTGCTATAATAGTTGACAAAAAAGCTTCAATAGACGCTGACACAAAGAAGGATGAGATTTTGGTGAGAGCATTTCCTCAGAGTGGAAGGACACATCAAATCCGCTTGCATTGCCAGTATCTTGGAATTTCAATAAGAGGGGATGTGAAATACGAGGGTGGCTATGAGTGGAATGGGAGGATATACGAGGGCCATGAACTTCATGCAGAAAGCTTGTCTTTTGAGCACCCTGTTACAGGTTCTCCTGTTATGTTCCGAGCACCTCTGCCTTCATGGGCAACTCAGGCATTGCAGTTGTCATCAAATTAAATGCCCTCTGTTGTGTTCATTCTGGAATATTCATGTTTTAGAAGAGTTCTTCACAATGTGCTGAACACAGGAGAGGCACGCGATAATGCCAAGAAATACGTAGAGGTTAAATTTTTGCAATTCTTGTCGAATGATTCTGACAAATATATGGGCTTGTGGATGCTGACTTAGGAAAAAGTAAAATCCTACTGAATCTGATAACATCCAATGCATTTGAACAATGTTGTGTGTATCAGATTTAATCGGATTCCAAAAATTCAATTCTCAAATTTACGGAGCCGTTTTTGATGCAAGACATGAGCATTTGTCGGTTATCAGGGCGTAACTTTTGCATATGTTGTCAGACTTTTATTCACAATATAATGTTTCAAAGCTTTTGATGATTAGATGTACAAAGCCCTCATCTTGTTGAGTTATTTCATTGATTAACAACATTCGCAGGCTGATGGTTCAGAACATGCAAAATCATTAGGTCCAAAAGGGTCAGATGCTCACAAAGCTGCAGTCATAGGAGGCACACAGTTGGAGACCCTCTGAAGGACACTTCTGGCCCTTCACTCAACACCCTGATCTAGGTCTTGACTGTAGAGTCTCTGGTTTTTTCTCCATTCTCGGCAACTCAAAGCGGCTTGCTCTTCAAATTGGTTTGAATCTTGCCATTTTAATTTTAGTCACAAGTCTGTCGAGAATCTAATGGAGAAGTAGCACTGATGCAGCAATTTATGCAAGTACAGTATTAGTTTCAATGATACAAAAATGAGATGAGTTTGCTGCTGCTATTGTTGTTGCCTAATATTACTTTTCTATGAATGAATAAGTTGATGCACATGATGAGTTTTCATGTTTCCCAGTAAGAACTAATGAGTGTACAAAATGTTTGACGAACGTGTTTAGAGGTTGAAATTCTTCCCAAACTAACTTCAAACGTGAGGAGAAAAAGAAGGTTTGGGTGGCGTTCACTCCAAGGCTTCAGTTGGGAAGATGCAAGCAAATAATGTGCGAGTGTGAGTGCGTGCCTGCCTGCCGGCCCCCGCGTAGTTCCATGGCCTACCAAACTTTGTTTTTTTTTTTTTTTATCTTATGTGATTGGATTTATTGGGAATATTTTAAGAATCATTCCTAATTAATTATCGATTAGCACACCGAGTCATCAAAATTGCAACTCTATGGTAACGTTTTAATGTAGCTTTTCTCCCCCATTTATGCACTTTTATTTATAAATTTTTCCATTGTGCCATGTAAATTTGCAAAATAACTAATGATTACTAGTGGTTTTTATACGTTATTCTTAGAATAAATTGACTAGACCCCTCTTGTAAAAAAGTAACTTCATTTAACATTTTTTTCTAAAATTAACTAATTTAATATTTAATTACTTTAATTAATTAACATTTATCATTGTTTTAAAAAAAATCAAATTAATTTTATGATACAACTTATCTTATCTCTTATACAATAATAATCTTAATCTTCTCCTAAGAGATCAACTCTCTTAAATTTTATAAATTAAATTTTAAAATCTTAAAATGGAAAAATAAAAAAATATTCATGGGGGCACGGAACGGTACAACAAACTTTCTTTGTTTCCATAAACCAATCTCATTACGACACGTGGCACACACTCCGTGCCTTCCACTATTGATTAATCACCAATCCCTCCCCGCCATGTCACGCCAATGACACTTATTCCCCATATGTCAAATACCCATTCGTCCACCCCACGAAGCTCCTCCCACGTCAGCACGTCACCCCACACTGTCAAGTCCCAAGCACCAATGTCTACTATTTATACACAGTCGTTTTCCCACTTCATACTGCAGAGCTCTCCTTTTTTCCCTCTCTCGCTCTAGAAATGGCGAAGTTAAACCCTATTCTTCTCTCTTTTACTCTCCTCCTTTTCTCCCTCGCGATCGTCTCAGCTCACGTTTTCTTCGAAGAGCGTTTTGACGGTACTTCTTTACTCCGTTTATCTTTTTAGCTAAACCGCCATCCTTTTTTCTTTTTCTTTCTTTCTTTTTCGAAATGTCTAGATTGGTTCAGTTATTTACCGGAATCTGGTGTGATTGTATTGATTTTGAAACGATGCGTAGTTTAATTGCCTAATTACGAGCAGAAATGCAGTTAATTTGATTAGATCTGTTATCATTCAAATATTGTCGGAGTTTATTTGAACTGCAAATGATCATGTATGATCATCTGCTTAGTTTTGTTATGTTAATCTGTACATTATCTTTGATTTACTGGATTTCTATTGGTTGATGAAATGTTAGTATTTTTTTAGTAAAGTTTATAATTTTTGAGAACTGAAATTGAAATTGATTTATATTTTAAAGATGGATGGGAAAGCCGGTGGGTTAAATCCGATTGGAGGAAAGATGAGAACATGGCCGGTGAATGGAACTACACTGCCGGTAAATGGAACGGGGACGCGAACGACAAAGGTGGAATAATTTTACCGCGAACCTTGTGTCTTAATTGTCTCTCATATGATTTAATCTGATTGCGTTAAGTTAATTTTTGGTACAATGTTGCATTGACAGGTATTCAAACAAGTGAAGACTACAGGTTCTATGCTATTTCAGCGCAGTTCCCTGAATTTAGCAACAAGGACAAGACACTCGTGTTCCAATTTAATGTTAAGCATGAACAAAAGCTCGACTGTGGTGGTGGCTACATGAAATTGCTTAGCGGTGATGTTGATCAGAAGAAATTTGGTGGCGACACCCCTTATAGGTCAGAACAGCTACCCTGTTCTGTTACATTTTCATTATTTATGTATAATTGGTCTTTGCTGATTTGTGTTCACATGGTTGGTTGATTTGCAGTATTATGTTTGGACCGGATATCTGTGGTTATAGCACCAAAAAGGTCCATGCCATTCTTACCTACAATGACACAAACCACTTGATCAAGAAGGATGTTCCTTGTGAGACTGACCAACTCACTCATGTCTATACCTTCATCCTGCGTCCAGATGCCACCTACAGCATCCTTATTGATAACGTTGAGAAACAAACTGGTAGCTTGTACTCTGACTGGAATCTCCTCCCTCCAAAGAAGATTAAGGATCCTGAGGCCAAGAAAGTAATTACTCTACTTGACCTAACTTGGAGTTTTGTTTTGGTATACTTTGTTGGGTTTATTGATTTTACAACTGATTTGTATTATACCGACGGCAGCCTGAAGATTGGGAGGACAAAGAATATATTCCTGATCCTGAAGACAAGAAGCCAGAGGTAACAATCCCTGTAGCCCTCTGGTGCTTGTGCCTAGTTCCAGTTTATTGTATGATGATATATGTGCAAACTCACCAGCTTTTGCTTGATTTCTATTATAATAGGGCTATGATGACATTCCAAAGGAGATAGTAGATCCTGATGCGAAGAAGGTAGTCCTTTGAGTTTCAGGTCTTTTAAAAGTATTTTGCCTTTAGCTTTTGAAGAGTTTGCACTAATTGAGGTGGTTTGATATTGTAGCCTGATGATTGGGATGATGAGGAAGATGGCGAATGGACCGCCCCTACCATTCCTAACCCTGAGTACAAGGGTCCATGGAAGCCAAAGGTCAGTGAATTTCTAGCTTAATTGATCATGCAAATGTTGTTAGCATTTTGTATTTCTTGTAACCTTGATTTGCCTCTGCAGAAAATTAAGAACCCCAACTACAAGGGAAAGTGGAAGGCACCAATGATTGATAACCCAGGTTATCTTCTTTTTTGAACTAGTATGCATTTGCTGCAATTGCAATTTTAACATGTTCTACTCATAAGATGGTAGGTTATGCTTCTTATGTTTTTAATATCTTATAGAGTTCAAGGATGACCCAGAACTTTATGTGTACCCCAACTTGAAGTATGTTGGCATTGAGTTGTGGCAGGTAATTATTTCCAATGTTTTCTTATGTGCTTCTGTTATTGTTACCATATACCGGCTCAAATTCTGATGGTCAAGATGAATAATGTGTCAGGTGAAATCTGGGACCATGTTTGACAATGTCTTGGTTTGTGATGATCCGGAGTATGCCAAGAAGGTGGCTGAAGAAACATGGGGAAAACTTAAGGATGTATGTTGGCTTTTTTGCTCATCAAATCTATTTCATATTTTGAATATTTGTCTTGGTATTTGATTGAGATGCATGGTTCACACAGGCTGAGAAAGCGGCTTTTGATGAGGCTGAGAAGAAGAGAGAGGAGGAGGTAATTTCTTGACAACATTCTGTTGCATACTTTATCATTGCTGTTGATAAAGTCTAAACAGGAGGAGTTGCTTCTTAAAGCATTAATGGTTTTGTGAATGAAATTTTTGGTATAAAATATTTCCTTTTTCATCTGATAGAATCAGAAGTCTTGGTCCCAGAGAATGATTTTGTTCTGTATCTATGTTTTTTTTGTTACCAAAAATGATGTGATGGAAGGTGTACTAACTTTTTACCTCATTGTTTCCAAATATTAACTTTTAGCTTATATGGCTTCTAACTTTCTGAATGTGGTGGTCAGGAAACAAAGGATGTGCCTGATTCTGATGTAAGTTTATAACTATTTCTGTTGATATGGGGAATGAAATGACCATTGTTATGGTTCTAATTTTGTTAACCTGTTTTTTATTTTTATTTTTTGAGGTTGAGGATAATGAAGATGACGATGCTGAGGATGCTGATTCTGATGCCGAAACTAAACCAGACACAAGTGAAGACAGTGCTGACACCAAAGAGAGTGATGCGCATGTAAGCTTTCTTTCTAACTAGTTGAATATACCAAATCATCTTTTGTATATAATCCAGTAATTGATCCATTTGTTGGCTTTTGTGTTTGCAGGATGAGCTGTAGAGATCGATTAGCACTGATAATTCATTCTGGAGATAAGCTTTTGATGCTCCAAAAGATTTTTCATTTTTATTTTTATTTTTATTTTTCAGAAAATTCGGCCATAGGATTTATCTTTCAGGCAGAAAAGTGGAAATTAGAAGGCTGCGATGTAAAACTATGTGTCTGATTGCTTAAAATCTCATTTTAACTATGTGGGCTTTGAGACGAAAGAGGATTTGTTGTGGTGGCTTCTTTTATTATTTGCACAATTTATGAAATAGTATTTTGGACATTGGAGCTCAGTGATGCCCAGTTGCTTGCTTGTTTACTATTAGCTGTTTCAATTTTTTTTAATTTATTATTATTATTATTAGCATTCAGCTTTAACTTACTATTATAAACCTAGTTGAAAATAACAGGTGCCCTTTTCGCTCTAGGCTGGCAAAATACGATTCTTAGTTGCCGAGCCACTTTGGGAAGAGGACAGAAAGGTTCAAAGATTCTTAGATTTAAGGTTCTTGTATCTTTCCATATACCGAAGAAAGAAGCAAAATGGCAGCTTGGTTAAAGTGAAGCATGTTTCCCAATTCACGCAGAGGTGACTTTCCTTGGAACTACTCCGTTAATCAACTATGCAAAAACCCATAAAAACTGGAACAAGAACCCCCTCTTGGTATACTCTTATTGAAATTTGAATTGAATGTAAAATTGCTTCTACTTGGCCTTGTACGCCATTCAATTCAGGAAATGAAGCGCCCACCCCCTCCCTCACTTGTACGCCTAAAAAAAAAAATAAAAAAAAAATCAAATTTTATTCCATATGTTGTCGATGGATTGGATGATATCCAGCAACTCGTCCTTCTGCAATGGTTTGGATAAATGAAAATCCATCCCAGCACCAGCAATTTTAGTTGCTATCTCTGCCATTTCGTTGGCTGTTAATGCAATAATTGGAATATGAACATCGTATTGTTCTTCTTCCTTCCTTATCAGTCTTGTTGCTTCAAATCCGTTCATTACAGGCATCTGTCACAACAAGACAAGAATTACAAGTGCTCTACTACTCTGCAAATCAAAATGACACTAACGAATATTTCAGTTTTTTCACTAGGGACCTATTATTACCCAAATAAAAATTGCTTTCGAGATGAAGTTAGAGCAGAGTTACCTCACAATCCATTATAATGTAATCATAAGGTAGAGCAGCCTTGGAATGTCCGTCCGTCCTCTGATCACTTAAAATTTTGCAGACTTGATCAAAGGCTTCTTTCCCATTTGTGCAGACTTCAAAATTTGCTCCAAGTTTCGTTAGAACCCTAGTGGTCAACATCTGCACTGTTGCATTATCATCCACAACCAGAAATTTCTTCCCAGTCAATGGTTTCTCACCGCTTTTTCCATCACTTTTTACTACTGTTTGCTGCATCGAGGTGGTGGAATGAGATGAAGAAGCTCCGGCCTCATCTCCCAAGCTCTTCGAATTGTTCAAATTATGCTGGAGTTCTTGAGATGCTGTTCCAATCTTTAACTTCGGGAAGCTCCGTTGAGATGTACCCTTGCATTCGGGCAGTAACTTCAGCACTTCAATCAAACGTGAACCGTGAAATGGTTTGTTTATGACATGATCACATGGAGGAACTAACCTGTACTCTACATTCTCTCTTGAATGAGCAGTGCGTATGACCGGATTATCTAACCAGACTACTTTGCATAACGAGCTAGGAATGTCTCTCTTGAAGTTGGAAAGAATTTTGACCAATTCGGATACAGAACCGGCACTGGCATCAATCACTAATAGAGTGAAGTTTGAACAACTTTTGGAGTTGGTCTTTCTATAAACATGTTCGTTGTCATCTTTAATGCCTTGACCAACATCATGAGGTCCTGTATCAGGATTGCTGGATGCAGACATGGTCAAGTAATCAACTAAACTTGACTCAGATTTTTCTGCATAATTTATACCGGAAGAATCCATCTTTCGCTTTAGCTTTCCGAGTTCTTGATGAAGAATTTTCTCTTGCTTTATAATTGTTACTTTTACGTTTAAGTTGTTCTCTATGTACCTCTTCAGGACTCTTCTGCGTTCCTCGCCGGCTATGAACAGTATGATATGTGATCCTTCTGGTTTCACCGCTGGGCTCCAGAAAGATGTAAAATGCTGGTGAATTCCAGTTTGAGGCCAATCATTGTGTGTTCTGGGAACTTCTTCATCTGTATTGGGGGCTTCACGTTCACACACGGTTAGAAGAACGTTGAACTTGAAGCAAGCCCCTTTTTCTCCAGGCTCTTTATCAGCAATTGTTATCTCTCCTTTCATTAAATGAACCTAGAGCACAATATCATACAAGTGCTAGTAAGTAGAATTTCTGTGGGCATTGGAAAAATCAGAACTATTTTTTCTTGCCTCGAGGGAAAATAGTCTGCAAATTTCTGATAGGCTACGGCATATAGAACAATAGAATATCTGAACTACTTACCATGGATTGAACAATACCAAGTCCTAGACCAGTGCCTTCTTGATCAAGAGCAGTTTCCTTGACTTGAACAAATTCTTCAAAAATGGAGTTTTGCTTGTGCTTAGGAATTCCTTTGCCCGTATCATCCACCTCAAATTCAAACTCCATTAAATTGGGATTTTGTTCAACCGAATGAAGGGCATGTAGATCGTCGAAGCCTTCCTTGTTCTTCAAAAACAACTTCGATAAACACTTCAAAATAACATTGCGATTAGAAGCAATAATGTCTTGTTTGAAACTCTTTTTCTTGACTGCTGCGCGAACTGAGATATGACCTTCTGATGTAAACTTAATTGAGTTGCTAAGCAAATTGCATAAAATCTGTTTGAGTTTTACTCGGTCACCTCGTACAAGACATAATCCTAGAACAGAGCCATCACAAGGATCAAGCACAACATCTACTCCGTTCTTTATGCCCACATGATAATGCATATCAACTACTTCCTCAAGTAGTTGACCCAAGCTGAATTCCTCTTCCACAAGTTGCATTTTTCCAGCTTCAATTTTACTCATCTCCAACACTGAATTCAATATGCCTGGGCACAAACAAGTCCAATTAATGATAGACTAAAATGTTTTGGCTGTCGACAATATGTTGGATGACAGAGGAAAAGTGACAGGGAAAGTTAGAGGAAAAACTGACCTAGTAGGTCTTTTGTACAAGTTCTTATGAGTCCCAAATTTTCAGCTAACTCAGTTTGAGGACTGGCGTGTTCATGACAGAACTCTACCAAACCTGTAATGTTAGCCAGAGAAGCGCGCACATCATGGCTAGCTTTAGCAAGGGCAAATGTTTTGTTCATACTCTTGCGTTCTGCCTGCTGAGTGGCATTCATTTGCTTTATAAGGGCAGCACATAAGAACATTTCTCTGTTTGCTGCTTTTGCAATCAAGATTATGAAGATGCTAAGCGAGATCACTACAGCTACAAACATAAGCGCAAGAAGCGCGAGTGAAAGCTTGCTATTTCTGCTGACAAGACTCATCAATCCATTTGTTCGATAAGCCAAAACATATACCTGGGAAAAAAAAAAATACCGTAGTTAGTTCTGTCAACTTCTAAATGGTATTAATTGAAAATCATTTTGTAAGACCAAATCCACATAAATGCACACCGATTGAACTCCAGCAATCTGAAGAGTGGAGCAATAGAATTTGTAGTTCATTCCCATGATTTTCGCATTAAAAGAACTTGGATTTCCATTACACGAATGGCTAGAAATATAACTTTCAGGATCACCATTGGCCATCAATTTTTGGAGTAAAACGGTACTGTTGTACATCACTATTTGAATATTCTGAAGTTTTCTCTGCATAATCACTTTCCCATCTGCTGTAGCTAAATTAAAATTACCTCCATGAAAATCTAATGCCATGAAATGATCAATGACTACTTTTGCAGGGAAACCGAGGGATATAACACCTCTTCCATCCATTGCAACAGTGTGAAGAAATAGGCTATCTTGTTTCTTATTGCATCCCGCCCCAAATGACGAATACCCGTTTGTATTATTTAAGACCACTTGAAACCAGCTTGAATTTACGGAAACCATAGGTGTTGTTGCAATTGCATCACCATACAAAATTCCCGTGTCACGATTCACTGGCTGAGTATACCAATATGAAGAAAATGAAGTGTTGGAATATACTGCAAGAGTTTGATCTTCATCATGGTAATAAGAGAACAGTAACCCATCCGATCCAATATATGAAACTTGTTGCAAATTTGGAATTGTTGAAAGTGCTAGAAACAATGTTGGTGCAACCTGAAACAAAAGAAAACAAAAACAAAAGGCATCATTATTAGTCAGACAGTTTATCTGATCTTTTGTATGCGACTGTATATCAGATAATTGATGTCATGCTAACCTTAGTTTCAATGGTATCAAATGTTAGTTCTGTTGCATTCAGAGATGAACTAAGAGATCTTGCTAATTTTATTGCAGATGAATTCAAAGGAAGGAGCAGTTTTGCAGTGGTTTCGATCTCCGATAATGAACTGTTTTGTACTTTAATTGATTCTTGATTAAGGGAATGTGCAGCTCTTGTGGTCATTAACCACAATTTTAAGGTTACAAAACCACAAAATCCCTGCTATTTCCAAACCATAAAGTTGTTTAGTAAACAATAAATGACAAAAACTTGAGCAGAAAAATTAATTCAGCTTTGAAGTTTATAGAAGATATCACCAGAAAGATGAGAAAACAAAGAGGCCTGAGAACAATTTTTGGGCAAAGTCTCTTGGGATCGAATTTGAACTTCATGGCTAAGTTGCTCTGCTTGGTAATAGTATCTGCATTGTTGTCTTTGCAATAAAATCATCAATATATCTTCCATTTGATATGAAAACAGCAAAAACAGAAACAAAAACAATTTCATCACCTCTCTCTCAATCAATATTTGCACATTCTGAGTTATTATTTTCTGCAATGAGTGAAGACGTGTTTTTAAAACATTGGTCGTAGAATTTAATGATTGATGTATAGAAGAGACCTTTCTTTTTACGAGAATGGGATCGTATATTATATCACTAACAGTAACAAGAATAATATCCCAAAATATCATATGGAAGAAGAAGATGAACAACCCTTGAAAGAAGAAAACCAGCAGGAGAAAGAATGGGAGTGAAAAGCAAACCTGAAGAAAGAAAATGAGTGATGATGAATTCAACAATAATGAGAGGAAGTCCATCCATGAATAAAAATGGGCTACACTTTGAAGTTAAAAAGAGAGAATGTAGGAACCGATAATCTTTTGAAATCTTTTACTAAACAGAATGGAAATTTGACTGTAGCCCTTATAATCCTCCGATTCATGTGTAGCAGTCAAACTCATTTACGATTCTGGGGACAAATGGCTACATTTTTATACATAGACATGATATGGTCCGGTGAAAATCTCACATAAAATTATACCCCATGTTAAAACTATATTGAATGGGCGTCTGAGTGCTATATATTTCTTCCAAAAACAAGAAAAAGGGACACTTGACATTCTGTGCACAGTGATTGCTAACACTTGCCAACAATCCCATGCCACAGTATTAGATTAAAACAAGGAGATGAGTGACCACCGCAACAGGTGTGAGCATGTCGAAGAATTCGGAGAAATCACGTTCGTCGGAGCATGTAGCCACCCACAGCCTCTTCTCCCGCCCCTTGATCAACGATCGGTAATGATGAATCATTAGACGTGCTAAGTTTGAACTTGGTATAATAAGAAAGGTGAAAGCATTGGAGGAGCATAACTTAAATGACGACACGATTAGTTACAAGACAAATAATAATTAATAAATTTTTTTAAATTTTTATTTAAATGGAAAAAAATATATATATAAAAATTTATATCTAAGTGAGCCTAATGGGCTAACTAACTTAACCCAATCCAATTTAACTTATTGGACCAGTATCAAGGTGATGGTCATTGACCCGACCCGGATCCCTTCGTCGTTCCCATCTAGACATCTTGCCTGCCCCCCACCCCCAACTGGTCAAAAAAATACATAAATTAACAAGTCATAAAAAAATAAAAAATTCAACCCACGGTCCAAACTTACCCACTGACTCCGAACTACCACCAACCCTCAATTCCGATTCTGATTGGTCCAACCACGCAACTCACAATCCAGCCAGTCAACACTGGCCACCTCATCAACAGTACCGTACACGTGTACTTGTTAAATATTTCTCTCTCTTCATCCTAACTTTCTCTGGGGTAGGTTTCACCCTTTTCTTCATTCGTTCTCTCTCTAAATCATCCCAAAGATTCGTAATTTCTTTAACACATTTTCTATATTTTGATCGATTTAATCGATCGGACGTCATAGAGGAAACCCATGTTTTTATTTGATTGGTTTTATGGGATTCTTGCGTCTCTTGGGCTTTGGCAGAAGGAGGCCAAGATCTTGTTCCTTGGCCTCGATAATGCCGGTAAAACGACGCTGCTTCATATGTTGAAAGACGAGGTAATCGTTTTCTTTTGGTGGGAATTTTTTTTATTTATTTCTTTTTGTATGTGAATAATAACTTTGTTTTTTGTTTGTGGATTTTTTGATGAATTAGAGATTAGTTCAACATCAGCCAACACAGCATCCGACATCGGAGGAGTTAAGTATTGGGAAAATCAAGTTTAAAGCTTTTGATTTAGGAGGTCATCAGATTGCTCGTAGAGTTTGGAAAGATTACTATGCCAAGGTATAAAAAAAAAGACTCTTTTTTTTTTTTTTGGCTTTTCAATGTTATCGGATTTTGGTTTAGAATTTATGGTCATTGAAATTGGTAGAAACGGTGGTATAATATATTGAATAATTGAATGCCTGTTAGAAACATTAAAACGTGTTCTTGAAATGATAAGTTAAAGGTATGTTTTTTTTTATTTTTTACTGTTGGGGTTGATATATGTTTGGATGTTGGGAATTTTCTGCACTACCAAGGTTGGTTTTTTCAGATTTATGGTTTTTAGTTGAATGAGACAATATATTTGAAAAAACAAGAAAAAAGAAATGATAATCCAATACAGTTTCTAGTAGCACTCAAAAAGGTGTGTGTTTATTTATACATGGTTTTAATGGAAAACGGAGGTGTATGGGAAGCAGTATTTTTCTTCGCAAGTAGAATACCAAATATTTATCTCATATATTTATTTGAATCGCTGAGCGGAATTCACTCTTGGATTTAGCTGCCTCTATAATCCCTGATAATTTTTTTGTGATTATTCTGATTCATGGGAGGTGAAAATGAATGAAAATAGGAATTCTCTGACAATACCTTTTTGTCCATTAAAAGGTGTTCTAATAGTACCTCAGCATACACAAATTGTCTTCTTGCTACTTTTTTTCATCTGTAGATTTTTGGCATTACTGTATTTTGAATCTAGAATTTCCTACTTGTGATTGGTTCATTAATCACACTTCCCTAACAAGTGATCATCCTGCATTTTGAAAACTACATATTCGTCTTATTTTCTTAAGAGTCATATGAATATATGTCTATTGTTTCTGGGTTAGTGTGTTCTATTGTATCCCTTTTTAGTAGGAGTGATTTTAACTGGCATAAATCGTGTCCTTTTGAAGGTGGATGCGGTGGTGTACCTGGTAGATGCGTATGACAAGGAGAGGTTTGCCGAGTCCAAACGGGAGCTGGACGCCCTTCTCTCCGATGAATCCTTGTCCAATGTTCCATTTCTTATTTTAGGCAACAAGATTGATATCCCCTATGCAGCATCAGAAGACGAGTTGCGATATCACCTTGGACTGACCAACTTCACCACCGGCAAGGGTAAGGTGAATCTGGGTGACGCAAACGTTCGTCCCCTTGAGGTATTCATGTGTAGCATTGTCCGCAAAATGGGTTATGGAGATGGGTTCAAGTGGGTTTCTCAGTACATCAAGTAGTAGCTCAGAAGTAAAAAAGTTAGGATTGGCTTGGTTCTTTCCTTGCATGTTGTTACTCACTGAATCGAGGAGGTGAAGTCATTTTCTTTTGGAACTGGAGAAGCTTGTTTTCTCCCTTTTTTTTCTCTCTATGGAATGAAAAACCCCCGCATTGTGGTACGAGACTTAATATTAATGATTTAGACTTTAAAAATGATTGAAGATTTAAGCTCCGAAGTTATTTAGGGCCACACGGAAACTACTTGAATTCAGTGTTTTTCTCTGCAATTTTGTGATTTTTCAATTACTTGATCGTTAATTCTCCCCAATGTTACCGTGCTTTGGTCATCTACAGCGGTTTTAACTTGATGGAAAAAGAATCATGCTTGATTTATTGTACTTTCTAGATGGCTGACATCAAACTTAACTCATGTAATTAATAATTTGTAATTAACTCATATGTAAAATGCAACTTTTAACTTTTTAATTGAGATTAAATATATGATATAAAATATTATGTTAAAAATAAGGGTTGCTTGCGAGGAACGGTAAGATGGTATTCACCATTTCAGAGCAGCATTGTCATCTGCTAGTGATTTCCAAAAGGCATCTTAGCTTGTAGCTCGGTGGATATTGTAGAAATGATCAAGATGGTGAAGGTAAAAACGATCACAGAAATTTGCCAGGAAATTCATGATAAGTGGCGTGTACCATAGATGAACATCAACTAATATATAACGCACGACTGCCTTGAATAATCATAGCTAAGATGGGAGAGCGTTTGCTTAGCGTGCTAGACTAGCAGGGTTCGATATTCAACTCTTGCACTTTCTTAATTATTGTTATTATTATTATTATTTTGGTTTTGGTGTCAACTTTTAAGTAGAGGCACTTGCTGATTCGGAATGTATGAATTTGATTGTCAGACAGGAAAATAGGATGCATCACTGCTCGATTCCAACACTCAACAAGGGAAAGCCAAATTTTCGAAACAAGCACTAGTTGGTGACTTCCATTACCAACTTCACTCTCCTCAGTCCATTTGTCTCCAACCATTATCCCAAACTTATATTACGTTAGACCATCAACCAGCCTTGACTAATTCTTTAACTTAACCTCTGTAAACATACATGTTCAGCTTCCTCTTTTGAACTTTCTCAATTCTTCATTAATAATCATTCGCTCTCAATTCATACATATCTCTTCATCAACAACCAGTTCCTTACTGTGCATTATGGCTTTCTCATCAGTGTTCACTTTGATCTTCATAGCCATATCTTGCTGCTGCGGCTCCTACTCAGGTCATGCATTTTTCATGTTACATTTCAATCTACATGCCCAAAATTTTCTCTTTTGTTAACCTCTTAATTTTTGAACAAAACAGGATACGCAGCCGACGGCCCGGCAGAGACATTTGCAAGAGCCTTGCTCTGTTTCAACAATAGATTTGTAAGTCACGACTCTAAATCCTTATGGTGTGTTTTCATCACTCTTGCTTAAATGTTTTTGGTTTTGTAATTTGTTTTGACTTGATTATGAGTTCCGACACAGATTTACAATGAATGTGAAGAGGCATACAGATTGAATGAGAGTGGAAACATAAATGTGCCGCTTGAAGCCACTAACTTATTCTGCAGTGGACCTTGCTTATTGGAAACAAAAGCCGTGCTCAACTGTGTTGAAAAAGTACTGTCAAGCTTCATTTTCTTAAACAAGGCAACAGTTAAAGATATAAGAAAGGCGCTCAATTCTGGTTGCAGCTACACCAGCCAAAGAGGTACTAGTACTACTAGTTCCAAGTTAATTTACATTAATTCAACTGAAATTCTTGTTGCGGAAAAATTTATGGTTTTTTCCTTGTATTTTGTGTAGGGAATTTCAATGTGTGGAGATACATTCAAGGTGAAACAAGCCTTATTAATGGACAGAAGGGGCTTGATTTCAATGGGTTTTATAACTTGGCTATACTTTCCGGTTCTTGTTTCTTGATCTTATAAGTTTCCTTCAACAAATACAGTTCCAAGGAGGACAAGTATGTGCGTCTGGTAGACCTAAGTAATGTATTGCCATTTCTGTTGCCCACATTCTGTCATTTGTGTGTTATCTTTTGACTTAAAGCACAAGAATTAATGCTTTCTTTTCATGGATACATATTAATATAGACATCCAATGAAACAAAAGCTTCTTTCTTGCTTAGAAGTTTGCAATGAAAATGTACACTAGCCAAAAAAAAAATCTTTCAGAAACAGGGATAACTTCACATATTATTCCAACTTCTAATTCTACAAATTGGAAATACTGAAACATGTCATTCATTAGCTATTAGGTCACCTACATACTCCGCAAATTTTCCAAAGTCAACACGAGTGATTGTGCAGCAGAAATCAATACCTTCATAAAGGAGTTTTGGGGATAATTTTGGATATTAATTATATATTCATGATCGTCTGCTATTTAACTGGAGTATAAATATTCAAGAACCATGGTTGGAATTCCATTGATTGGGCGTAGTTCACCCGGAAAGAGGGGGAACACAGAAACATGTAGATAATTTAGAACTACTTGCATTTGTACTGTGTAGAAGGCTTCTAGTATCAACCAATTGTTCATAACAAAATTAAAACCCAACCAACCATCAAATTCCCATACAGCATAGATGTTCCCCTGGCTTCGGCAGCAACATTAACCTTCACTGGTTCTTCTTTCTTCACCTTCTCCTTGGCCTGGGGCAAGCTGAGGGTGGAAGCCACAGATGATTTGCTTCCTGTTGTCTCTTGACTAATTTCTTTCTTGGTAACAGCAGGTTTTGCGTCTTCTTTCCTCTCTGATTTTGTAGAGACAGGACAAACTAAAAAGCTCCTTCCTGTACAGCATCTCTTTCTCTTCATTTTTAACTCTCTCTTAGCAGTTTGCAAGTGAACTTAGAAACTCTAGTAGACAATGCTGCAATGAATATCATCCACTATACAGAGTAGAAGCATGTGGCTGGTTTTGTTCTTCTTCATTTGTTGTTAGGTTTTAGATAATGCTCAAAAGAAGTGCATTTCACCTTATACAAGCATGGAACCTGCAGAAATTCAGGCTTGCTTAGGGAGTGAAACGAGCATCCAATCAAAACTTGACATAGAGACACATAATTATCCAATCGCACTCTGCCCTGGTGATTTTGCAACACTATTTTCCCTCATCAACACTCTTACCTTCTCAACCTCATTCCACCTCCCCTGTTCTGCATAAATATTAGACAACAACACATAATTACCAGAATTCCATGGTTCAAGATTAATAAGCTCTTTAACAGCATGCTCAGCAAGTTCTACATCCGCATGAATATGACAAGAACTTAGCAAAGCGCCCCACAAAGCGGCATTTGGCCTAATACTCATGCTTCTTATCAAGTCATAAGCCTCTCTAACACATCCACTACGTCCAAGTACATCAATCATACATCCATAGTGCTCTAGATTTGGTTCTATAGAGTGCAGTTGTGTCATTGTAGCAAACAACTCCCGCCCCCTTTCCACCAACCCGCAATGGGCACAACAAGTTAGAACACCGACAAAAGTCGATTCATTAGGGTTCAGACCTTTGGTCATCATCTGCTCAAACAACTCAACTCCAAGCTCACCCCTTCCACTAAAAGCCAGTCCGGAAATCATGGCATTCCAAGAAATTACATTTTTTCTTGGCATTTCATTAAAAACATTTCTAGCAATGTCCAATATTCCACATTTACTATAAAAATCCACTAATGCATTTCCCACAGAAACAAACTTCCGAAAAAGCCCACTTGATTCAGCATAAGTGTGAATCCATTGCCCAATATCAACAACTCCTAAACGAGCACAAATAGGCAAAACCGTAACTACAGTAGCCTCATCTAATTCAAATCCTTGATCACACATTTCATGAAATAGTCTCAAAGCTTCATTGTCCCTCCTGCTCTGCGCCAAGCAATTAATAATTGAATTCCAAGAAACAACACTTCTCTCCCTCATTTCTCTAAAAAGAGACAACCCCCTATCAATATCTCCTCTCTTGCAAAACCCGCGAATCACTAAATTCCACACTATCACATCTCTCCGACACATTTCATCAAACACCTTCATAGCATCCTCCATATCGTCGCAACTAGTGTACAACTCAACAACCCCGATTCTTATTGAGCCAAAACGCTCAAACCCATTTCTAATAATCTCTGCGTGAACACATTGACCAGTGTTAATATCACAAATACTCGCACACGCCTTTAGCAATGGCGCAAATGTGTATTCATCGGACCATATACCTCGATTTTTCATTGAAGAAAACAAGCGTAGAGCTTCTTGACGTGGCTCATTAAGGGAATATGCTTTGATCATAGAATTGAAGAGGAGAATATTAGGGTTATGAGTCTGATTAAAGATTCGAGCTGCGTATTCCATTTTTTGAATGGTACCGCAAACGGAGACGAAATGAGACAGGATTTGATTGGATTGGTGAAGGTTGTGACGGAGGAAATGAGCGTGGATTTGCGTGAGCTGGATACGGGTTTTGTGACCGTGAAGAAGACTCAGAATCTTGCGCTCGATTTCTCTAAGAGATCTGCTCATTATCGTTTCTGATGTACGTGAATGTGCATCAATGTTGCAGTTTGCACTGTTCGTACGCAAAGGAAAGTGGAGGGAAAACTTGTGCAGTTATAAAATAAATATTAACTTAAACTGAAATAATAACATCTGGGTCCCTGCTTTCTTACATTTTAACAACTAAAAGCGTTCTTTTGTCTATTTGTGAAATGACAAATGTTTAGCTGTCCTTAATAAGCCATAACTGGCCATATTCTATGATATGAAAAGAAATCTAACATCAACACAGTTTGTTTAGGCAACTAAAAATGAGGATTAAGTTAAGATTCCTCCAACTTGGAAGAAATGTACAGGAAGGAAAACTCTGTTAAAGAGATGAAATGTTACAACTTGCGAAAGGCGAGCGTCCTAGATTTTCATTCATTACACAGCACTGGCACTCGTTCAAAATAGTATTGCATGGCCAGGCTCATTCTCTGAAATATCAAAAAGAGGATGAACTATGATTCATTTTTTGGACGAATGAAAGCTGCCGAATCCCATCATAGCCGCCATGTCAGGGTGGTCAGTTTCAGTTTCCTCTTCCACCGCTGCCTTCTCTTTCTGAACCCAGGAATATAATAACAATCAATCATACTTCAAAAAATGCAAAACTATATATAACAGATTCTTTAATAAGTTGCATACTTTATATGGCTCACAAATACTAGTAATGAAACCACCTTACGGCACTAACCTTCTTCTCTTTCTTTCTTTCTCGACGTCGACGCTTCTGTTCCTCCTCTTCTTCCTGCTGTTTTATGATCCGCGCATCAAGATCTATGGGGTAAAATGCAGCAAAAACATCACTTGTTTCTGTCATCTACAATTCCAGCTAGTAGGGAATCCATAAAAGACGTACCTTGCTCTGAGAAGCTGCCAGGTACTTTCCGCTTCTTGAGCACTTCAAATCGCTCTTGAACCTTCATACATAACAAAAAAAAAAAAAGGGCAGTTTAACACACAGAATGCCAGTACATTGATGAAGTAAAACAAATATTAAGCCCAGTCATGCTTTTTTCTACAAAAGATGTTTCATTACTTCTTCTGATATCTCCCAGAAAAGGGGACTATTTTTAGTACATTAAAGATGTTTGACAATTTCTTCTTCAGAATTCTTTAGATTGTGAACACGGTGCTTACCAGTAAGCCTCAATATTCTATAATTCATATCATCTCATGTAATGAAAAACATGGCATTAATAAAAACAATAACACTAAATTTCTTTCATTTACTGGGATTAAAACCTCAACATTCATCAAAAAGTAAAGAATATTTCTAAAACGCACCTGTTCAAGAGATGCTCGCTCAACCCGCATAGACATACCCAAAGCTCTTTGATCTAGACAACAAAAACCAAAAGAAATATTAGATGAGCTATTGTGTATATCTTAATAAACCTAAGTGTGTTTGTGGATGACTACATACGCTTCTTTCCATTGATATGATCCAAGTAGTTAACAGAATCCTTGACTACACACTCACAAACAGAACAGTAGTATCCAGCCTGCAAAAAAGTGCTGAGATCACAAAATAACATAGAATTTAAAGGACTAACAAAGAGAAATACTACAGACCCCATCAGTTAATATCACATCCATCTTTAAAAGGATGATTAAGTCCTCAAAAACCAATAATTTAGTGTAAGATGATTAAAAATTAAAAAAAAAATCATAAAAACTATTCACTCCCTAGAAGCTCACATGTTTGTTAATATAAGAAACCTCTGATTCTCTTCCAAATAAAAATGTTAACAGATACTTCTTTTCCAAATTAACAGCAATTGAAGAATGCAAATAATTATCATTAGAATTGGGTTTCAAAAGATGTTATAAAAAATCTAAGGAACCACTGCTGCAATCATGAAAATTTATAAGGATAAAACTCTGAAAACCTTATGTAGATGTTAAACAAAAACCAAACAAGGGGAAGGAACACAAGAAGACATGGTAAAAGGGTACCTGTTGGCTTAAAGGAGCAATCGGGGAAACAACCTGTAAAAGTACAAAATGAAAAAGAAAAGTAAGAACCATCAGAAAAGATGAATGAAAATATGCAAGCACAAAATGAAAAACATTTTCTAAATAGGTAGTACTGTTCATTATGCAAGATATCAGTTGCAACAGGAATCTCCCCACCTCCCAAAGTAAGCAAAGCAATCCTCAACAGGAGGAACACATGCCAAACCTAGTTTCTGATAGCAGCCAGTAAAATGAAATATTACTTGCATCAAAGCCACCAAATCCATGACCACCCATATGCCATTAGAAGACATTCTTTAACTAAGGGTAACTAATTTAAAGTTACTCATTTTGCAAACGGATATGCACTTGCCAAATTATCTCTTATGGCCGTTATTCCAAACATGATAGTTAACAACCAAAAAAATGAAAGCTTTTCCAGTGGTTACATCTGCTTCAAAATACAAATAAATGAGAAAGGGTTACTAAATTTTTATTAAGGAGAAATAAAATGCACTCACTTGAGTTTTACCCAATCTAGATTCAAGGTCCACGACATAGTCCCTATGCTTCAAGGGTTTCCTTTGAACAGGAGGAACCTTTGCTGCAAACCAACTTAAAAATAATACTAAGCGCATCAACCATGATTCAATTCTACAAAGAAGAAAATAACGATTGACGTAAACTGATAACTTACATTTTGGTTTAGTCCGATTCTCCTCCTCCTGAATTTCACCAAAAAACAAATAAATAATTTTCCAAATCAAATCAGGAACAAAACAAAACCCAGAAATTAAAATAAAAAGGTAGGAAATAATTAGACGAGTTCAAACCTGTTTTTCACGTTCACGAGCGCGTTCTAAGTACTCTTCTCGATCGAATTTTCTTCTGAAAGTGTTATCAACTCCACCAGCCTACACAAACAGATATAGAACTTTCAGTTTTTTTTTTTTTAAAAAAAAAAAAGGAAAAGGAAAAATAAATTAGGGTCACGGTACGGAATCGAAACTTACACTGTTGCTGGCAGCCATGGATTAACGTTAACTGTAATTATGAAGTTAGAAAAAATACGAGCCAAGAACGCAACATCAAAAACAGAAGCTAACGTTTGAAGCTTCATCAGCATCAAAAACAAGTGGATTGAGTATTAAATTTGGGAAACGCCAAGGGTGTTTGGTCTAGTGGTATGATTCTCGCTTCGGGTGCGAGAGGTCGCGAGTTCGATTCTCGCAACACCCCATCTGGATAATAGTTTTATTTGTTCTATTTCCCTTATTTATTGATTAAATTACAAAAAATTAAATATTGTCATGGATATTAACATCTGGATCCTGTAATTAGTTTACATTTCCTTACAACAAAAACGCAAACTCAGGAACCTCTCTGCCATTGATTCCAAATTCTAAAATAAAATTAACAAAAAAAAAAAAACCAAACAAAAACTATTTTACCAATTCATTCGTTAGAATATAGGTTAATGATTAAACGTTATGGTTATATTTATAATATTATAAAATATAGGGACTCAAATATTATTATCTCGTATTAATAAATTTTTGCAACCCGAAAAGCCATCGCAGTTGCACAGGGAGAAAAGAAAGACAGTGATCTTATAATGTCTTACTGTAACTGTAAGCGATAATAATGCAGTGTGTTGCATCTTAAGCCGCATCACTGTCTTGTGCTGGCATGACAAGGCATAATAAATAATCTCTGTTAAGTTTCCTGCTAATGATATGGAGGCAAATTCAATTATTCAGACAATCCTTAGATATTCAATTCATTTTCCAGTTATTTCATTTTGATGAGGTAGAAAAAATAAAGTTAAAAGTCATCACACTCTGAAATGGAATGAAATGAAATGCAGTTTCCATGAAAAAGTTGTCATGGCTGTTAAATCCAACAATGTAGAAAAATGCTGTAAAATTTTTCAATTTGGCCGACAAGTTCTTGGCCAGTCAACGAAATAAGGTTCAAATTCATCGTTCTTAACTTTCACTTTCAGAAAAACAGCCAACTGGGTTTGCTCTGCGACTCT
Organism: Khaya senegalensis; assembly: GCA_032402905.1. Taxonomy (NCBI): domain Eukaryota; kingdom Viridiplantae; phylum Streptophyta; class Magnoliopsida; order Sapindales; family Meliaceae; genus Khaya; species Khaya senegalensis. The sequence continues at coordinate 10,000,971 of CP135555.1, read as the reverse complement.
CTGAAATTTTCACCATCCCAGATTCTACCAGCTTTGTGTAATGGGAAACTTAGAAACCACGCCCCGTTGTCAGAACATCTATATTCCTGCTGTTCTGATTTTAAAAAGTGTTTCTTTACGTAACTGAGAGGGAAAACTGGATGAATCCAAGTAATTTCGGGGGTAAAATTGAGACGGGGACAAGGGGGAAAAAGTACCAACAGTGAGAGAAGTCTGGGTAGATTGTGCGAGGTTAGAATTTTCTCAAACATGCCTTTATTATTTCGGTATTACCCATGACTTGTGTAATCATATATTGATACTGGAATTCGAACATTAGCCCATCAAACAAAAATGGAGATGGGGACCATGATTGATTTTGCACAACATTTCTCCCCGACAGATCAATGAAGTTGGAGGCCTCATATCTGATATGTTATTTATTACTTACTTCAAATTCTTCGGCTAGTTGTTGTAATTAATCAATCAGAAACCTCTGATGGTAATCAGTTATGTGTTGTTTGTGTCTCGCATAATTCCATTTCCGAAGTTGGTCCATCCTTGAAAGACATAAAGTCTTAAATAATTCTGTAACTTTTGAACTCTATTCTCCTGAATGAAGTGGAGTGGACAAAATGATGAAAAATGGAGAAAGAAAGACCCAGAGAGAAGAAGCCAAAACCAAAAAGAGGTGAGATTTGGGAGGAGATTGGGCATAAACATATACAGCATAATCAACTCAAATGGCTCTTGCTCTTGTAAGTTTACTTTATGTCAATGTCCAGGAGACACAATGCCCCCCGTGTAAATGGTTAAGACTACACAATTAGCTAGGAACTGCTTAACAAAAGCAGCTTATTATGCAAGGTCCCAAAACTCCAAAATGTTTTTGAAGTGAAATAAAAACAATTTGGGTAACCTCGGATATGGTTATATACATCTTCCCATGCCATAATCTCATATAAATAATAGTTGCCCATGACCACAAGCTTTGGTCCAAGAAAATACCGCCAAAAAACACATAATATTCCCATTCTGCAAAGGTGGGTTACAATGAATAATGGGGCCTCCACCACCTACCATGTTACAAGGTTATGTCTCTTGATATTTATCTTATTAATTAATTATTGCCTCAATAATCCATTTTTGGATACTGTTTGTTAATTACTACCTTCTCTGTAAAACAGTTGTATCTCAACATAGTAAGTGTGGTTACAATAACCCTAAGAGATTAAAGCCCCAAAAATGGAGAAATGGGATGCAAAAAGACGAGGAAGCAAAAGGAGAAGTTAGATGTCGCAGACTGCAGCTTCAGGATTCAGCTATTATATACAATTACAAAGAGAACTGGGCTTAAAATAACCCAATAATTTCATCATATTCATACATATGTAGCAGGGAAAAGATTTTCTCTTTTCCGACGGAAGAAGAGTAACTCCTTGAAAAAAAGTAACATACATAAAATTTGTGTCCATACATACATTTTCTTTGAAACTCCACTAGAGAATCAATATTAATCAATTTAATTATCTGGAAGAAACTGGATTCAAAGCTCTAGCTAATCCATTCATGGCACCATAACCTTTTGAACTAAACCCTAAACAGCCAAGTAATCCTTGCCTGTAAGGCAAGAATGTCTTCTTCCTCATCTCTTCAGCCTGAGCTCTATTTGCTGTGTAATGTAACTCGTGTGGTGATGGTGGAACTCTTCTTTTTCCTATCCCGTTTACAGGTTTCTTTACTTGAGCATTTCCTTTCCCTTTTTTATTGTTATTATTACTCTCTGAAGTACTGCTACTAGGATTTGAGCTTGTGGGTTTCTTCTCTTTATGGACCGGCGAAAACGAAATGGTGGACCAGAACTTGTTGTTGCTTCTTCCTTCACTTTTGCTTCTGTAAAGGAAATCTTTCAGGAAAACCCATCTCTTTGAACTTCTTCCAGCTGAAGATGATCGGGACGAAGAAGCTGAAAGTGAGGCTGCTGCTGAAGTTGTCTCTTCATTCTTGCTATTCTCATTCTTTTCTTCCATGTCACTATTACTATTATCTAAACAGGAAGCACTTTTGTGTTTCTGCTCAACATCCCCATCTAACACAACAACACTTTCATCATCCCATTTCAGAGAACTGCATCTGAGCGGGGACAAAGATCTTGTCCTTCTCCGCATAGATTTATCTCTTACAACTCTCAGATCCCTTCCTCTATTACTACTTGTTTCTTCACCATTTTCTTCTTCTTCTTCTTCCTGCTCAACAAGATCCAGCGATGGAGCCAAAACCTGAGTCCTCTCCAAATGGGTAGAAAGCTTCATGGGTCGGATCTTTCCATCAAGAAACAACTCATCGGCTGAACACATAGCACCCGACCCGGATCCAAACTCAAACCCAAACGCCACATAACCATTACCACTACCATCATCCGGTGATGAGGTTGACAGAACCGGGTACGACGCCGTTAAGGCAAAGTGCATGGGACTAGCCGGAGCACTGTAATAAAACCCGCCATTCACGGGTCCGGATCCTCGTCCGGGGCTTGAAGGAGCACTAACATAAGGAGTAGAACAAGTGCTGTCATTCTCAGCAAAGAAAAACTGCTCAAGTTCCTCCTGGTTTTGCTCTGACATTTTCTCATTTCCTGTGTTTTCAAAGCCTGGTTTTGGTTCTGGGGTTGAGATTTTGCCATTGTTGAGCTCCATTTTCGTTGGAAACGGTGAGAACTTCAGCTTACGAGGAGAAGAAGCATTTAGATTGTGAAACGGAGAAGGGGTGGATATGAATGAGAAAACAAGAGAGATGCCCTTGGAGGAAAGTAGTAGCAGGCTAGACGGGGTGGGTCTCTTTTATAATTAACACGTCAAAATAGTCACTCTGCCTTTTCATTGTCTTGGTTCTTACTTTTAAATCATGTAATCAAGTTAACAACTGTGGATTGAATTTGAATTATATAAGTAGCATAGGAATAATTATGTACATCAAGAATTACGGTATACATCAATCCTTGACTGCTTTAACAATATCCCTTATTAATATATATATATATAGTAATAACTGATATTTTAAGAATATACTACTTAACAAGAAGTTGAAATGGTAACATTATCAATAATAGGATATACCAAAATCATATACAAAAATCTTTAAATGCTACAAACTCATAAAAGTCAAATCTTTTAAATCTTCAAATGATACCCAATTAATTGCCTCAAAAGGGCACATGGGGCTCAACTTGCAACATTAACAAATAGACATTTCTAGAAAGAATACCATATGATAAACTATTGTAATAAGAATAAAAACTTTGAGGCATGTAAAATAAATAAATACATAAAAATTAGCATTGAGAGAAGAGAAAGGATCTTGGTGGAAATATGGGAAAGGGGGGCAATGCATGGACAAATAGCACAAATTAGTAGAGGGTAGCACGTTTCAATCTAATCCCCCTCCCTCAGGCCATTCATAGGATCCTAGCTTTTGGGCAGCTACTTCTGCACAAGGATAGGGTTTCTGCATCTTCTTCCTGCCCTAATTAATAATTAATGATTGTACATATTTAATAATTAACTTAATCAGAAATGAAGATAACATGCTAATCTGCAACAAGTTGCAAAACACAAGCTCTCTTTTCCCAGTATCCAAGAAAGAAGAATATTGGTAGCCAAAGCCGATGGCCAAGAAATCACATGGGATGTTGATCTACTCTATGCCCCCATGTGAGATGTGTTGACAATCCACATCATAATTTAATACAAAATCAAATTTCTGTGGCTTGTGTTTGGCAAATTGAATATCTATTCTCTATGAAACACATTATTTCATCATTTGTGTGTTTATACAAGCTGGGGTTTTTGATTATGACACCAATATCCATTATTGCGATCTGAAACAAAAGACTTGGAACATCAATGTTCTAGTTTCGCACACGCATGTCTATATTTTTATGAGAAACACTTCCAAAATAAAAAGCACTTCTAAACGAGAGATGTTGCTAGACTTTACAATCAGTACAGACTCATTAAAGAAACCAGATTGAACCTATTTTAGCACCCAATGGATACAATCAATTAAGTTTAATTTTTTGGCATCCATGTACCTACTTCGCCCTGAAAACATCCACATGCACAAGTGTTCTGATGTGTCTTGTTAAGTCTGAAATTGAAAAGTGGGCCAAGGACCAAGTGCTTAAACTTGAATAAGACGGGTCAGTTTGGTGCCTCTTCTCGGTCTAATCTTCATCAAGCATTTCCTCATTAAAAGATTGTTTTAACATTGCTGTGAGGAAGGATTGTCCATCAAATTCGGAAACATTTAAGAAGAAAGTATCATTTCTCGAATTAGCTTAAGGTGTCAATTGTCATGAAGCAAAGAAATCAAGCAGTAGCCCGTAGGAAAGGCGAGGATGTATTAGCAACAAGTTAGAACACACCTCAACTGCAGATGAAGATTAACATGGATGTGGTTCAGAGCAAAGTCTTGAGACAATTATCACAAGAATTGGAACCATATTTGCAATCTTTTCGGTCAAATGACTCTCCAAAGTGCTCAAGTAAGGTTTGTCTCCGACAATCAGCCTAAATAATTCACAATAACAAACAGTGATGCAAGATCGAATGAGGAAACATGGTTTTCAGCAATATGTAGCAGTATTGAAAAAATAACTAGCTGATGGAACAAGAATTAACTTACCTTGAGTTCACAGTATTGCTGCATTTTCCGAGCCTGAGCCATTGCAGTTTTAAAGATTTCGGTCTTGAAGCCTAGACCATTCCGTAACATGCATACAACCCGACTAAAATCCTTCTTCTGGTATAGGACAATACATACTGAAGGAAGATTATCTCTTCCAGCCCTTCCAGACTCTTGATAATAGCTTTCAATTGACTTGGACAATGTATTGTGTACAACAAAGCGCTGACATTGATAATGAAAACATATATCAAAACAATGGAAAAAGAAACAATGAGGTAGGCTAGAGAATGATCTATGCTATATTAACCACAAATTTTGTCACATTTGTGAATATGAGAATGCACATATATAAATCTGCATGTAGTGCAGTCAATACTGCAATCACGAAGGATCACAGTCTCATTATTGCCAAACATAACATCAAGGAAAGAACTTCAGATCTAATCTGGACTTACAACATCTGGTTTGTCTATTCCCATCCCGAAAGCAATAGTAGCACACACAATTTCAACTTCTCCTCTATGCCATTTCTTTTGAACAGAAACTCTTTGACGAGCTGCAAGACCAGCATGGTAATATACTGTCTTAATCTTGCATTTTTGGTTCAGAAAGTTTGAGACCTCAACACATTCATTTTTTGAAAGACAGTAAACAATTCCACTCTGATTCTTGAAACGATCCTTTATGAGCTGTCCGAGCTGCTTCAGTGCTTCCTTGGTCTTCCCAATCACTTCATACTTCAAATTAGGTCTATCAAAGCTTGTCTCGAGGACAAGAGCATGAGGAATCCTTAAAGCTTTTAGAATGTCCTGAAGAATCCATTGAGATGAGAAAAACATTATTAGAGAAGACACAAAAGAAAAACACCCAGCATTGCAAATATTATTACCTGACGAACAGACTCGGTTGCAGTGGCAGTCAAAGCCATCACAGGAACATCTGGAAAATTCTGCTTAAGACATCCTAACCCCCTGTAATCTGGACGGAAATCATGTCCCCACTGACTGAGAATGCAAGTAGAGCAAGAAGAAATTAATTGGTGGAAGTTTCATGCTATGAGAAGACACATCAGGATTTGCATTGGTTGATGCTCATTGTTCAGGACCCTATGAGCCTGCAAAATCTATCTGCCACAGGATGTAGCAGGCGTGAACATAACAAACATTGTAAAGTGAAAAAAATACCTCACACAGTGCGCTTCATCAATAACAAAGCCTGCCAGTTGTTTCTGAGATTTATACAGGAGCATAAATCATATTATCAGTAATAAAACTTTTTACAAACCTAAGTTACTATTATATGATGTCTGGTCAGAATGAAAAAAAACTCACCTTCCAATATAGACGTTTTAGCATCTCAAAGAATGATGGGCTCCCAGCGATCCTTTCAGGGGTCACATATAAGAGCTTACATGATGGTTTATCTTTCCTGGAAGCATATGTAAATGTAAAAATCAGTTGATGGAGAGAACCTAGTCAAGAATAGAATACTTAAAATTTGACAGATAATATAGTTGCTTATGGTACACGAATATCATGCTCTTGCAACTTTCATATTACTCTTCTGAAAGAACTTCTTGAAGTACTGTAGAAGGAATGAAACTAAGGAAACAAAAAAAAAAAAAAAAATCATCTCCTAATAGGTCACGGTGCAGAGAAAGAACTAAACCTTGCCTTAGCTCTTGGAGGACAGCCGCTGCTTGGGAAGCAGTTTGTTGAGAATTCAAGAAAGTTGCCGGTATTCCAAACTTGAGGTTTAATGTAATTATTTGATCTTGAATGAGTGAAAGTAGTGGTGATACAACCACAGTTACACCCGGTTTCAGAGACGCTGGAAGCTGTATGAAACAAAAAGTGACTATAATCCACACCACTTGTTCTGAGAAAAGAAGACAGCTATTATATATACACAGAAAGAGATATCACCTGGTAACATAGACTTTTACCACCTCCAGTGGGCATAAGAACAAAGCAATCTTGCTTTGCCACAGAAGCTTTACATGCCTGATGTTGCAACGGTCGAAACATCTTGTTGCCAAATATCACGACATTTGCAAATTCCAAATCATCCAAAGCCTGTAATTCCTCAAACCTAAGTGTCCCGAGCTCATTTTTTGACATCCGCGAATGCTGTTTCTTAACAGAAATTGACGAAACTGAGCTATTACTGAGAGTGCTCTTACCATCCTTCAAAAAGAAACCAAACATTTCAATATCCAAACTAATCTACGAACAAGTAAGCCTAATGCCGTACCAACAAATAACACCCATATGTATAAATGTGTCACATTACAACTGGCAACAGAAAAGTGATGATAATAATAAAAACTTCTTACCACAGATTTTGAAGACTGTTTGACCGGAGTAGAAAAAAGATCTTTCACACCTGGGTAAGAAGATAAATTAATTCTATTATCCTTCGGCTTCGAAATTTTTAAATCTAAGTCTTCACCGTCGCTAGAGGAATCCAATTCCATTAAAGTTGGATTCTTTTCAGGTTCAGGCGAATCATCTACAATGTCGATGTAATTTCTGCCTTTGTTATTAACATTAGCTGCATCATTATCAAGAACCTTTTTTTCAAACATGTTACTCAAAGCTCCGCAAGCTTCCGATTCCATGGCCTGCAAATCATCCCAATCTTCACTGTCTTGCATAGTTTCAGCCAGAGACGCAAGAAAATCATCTCCACAATGCTCCACGGATATAAAATCTCGGCCATCATCGCCTTTACAAAAAATAAAATAAAATTTGAAAATAAAATTAATTAATTAACTAATTATACAAAGAAGCCAAAATTTGGGGGGGTGGAGGGAAATGAAGTACCGTAGAGGGAAATCAAGCGATTCAAGCATTTGTTAGCGGATTCCGGATCGAAACCAAAATCAAGAGCTAAGCTTAGCAGTCGAGCTTCCTCAAACTGTAAATCGTGACCGGCCATTGCTGATGGATAGATTGGATAGAATGGAGAAATCGCCCGCACTAAATTTTGCTTTGAATTATCGAAACCTAGAGTGAACTCGCGGTTTCTCGATTTATACACGGATTACGGAGGACGCGGGACACAAAAACGACGTCATTCTACTTCTTTTTCCCCGCCTTCTTCTGTTTAACCCCGGCCCGCGCAAATCGCTAGTTTGAATAATTTTTATTTATTTATTTAATTTTTTTAATAAAAAATCCGATTTAGATGGATTACAAAATAAAGTTTATATTCAGGAAATTATTTCGTTCACTCTTTTTCTTGTAGGAGGTAATATGGACTTACCAGCAAAAGTTAAGGACTAAACTGAAATTCTCCAAAAATTTTATTACTTTCACGTCATAACAATAAAAGATATTACAGAATCAAATTTCTTTCCTTCTTCTTCTTCTTCTTCGTTTCTGCGATTATAGGCCATGAACCACCTTAGAGTAGCTGCTCTTGAACCGTCCATATCCATTCTTAATGGAAGATTTCAGTCTCCCTTTGTAAGAATAATACTTATATTTAACAAGTCTCTTTCTTCTCGCGGTTTCAGGATCATTCCACCACGACTGTTTCTTTGAACATGTGCTTCTCATCTTTACAGCTCCTCCGCAGTACATGTAAGAAGTGTTGTAATCATGCAACTGCAATGAACCAGAAAGTCCGGTGGCGCCGTACCCGTACACATTATTACAATTCTTTTTAATATTGTCAAGGACAAGGTCCCGGCCGCCCCCGCCACCATAGGAGGAGGCCGGCCGGAGCTCGTTCATCACTTTGTATTTGTGGGATCTCTCTCGTGGGTATGGAATTTTACATGTATATATCAAATTGGGGTGAACTTTTTTTTGTTTTTTCAGTTAGTTAGAGGGGTTGTTTTTTTTTTTTTTTTTCTGTTGGAAGGAATCAATTGAAACATAATTTTGGATTGTAGTTTTTGTGGTCAAAACAGATTCCTCGCTTCTGCCTCTGGAAATTCCAATAAGGTACACACGATTTAACTATTATTATTGTTAAACAAGTTTTGATATAATTTATTTTATACATTATTTGGATACTTAAAGCCATTGGATTGCAATCTCAAAGCATAAAATCACAAATTTAGCTTTAAAGCCAAACTCCCAACATAATGATACTAATAATAAGTAACAACAAACAAGTGGAGGATCAGAAGGTTAAAAAAATTCAATAACCAATTACCCCGCTTCTGTGATAAAACTCCACTTTTACCAGACAAGCCAGCATTTCTTAAGTAATAACTAACTAGCTAACTAACTAATCAGTAACCATAATTAAAATATTTACAGATGATTACTCAGATTATCGGCAATGATCCTTCATTCGCCCCCCGATTCTTTCTCCTTTTTCATCATATTTCTCTTTTTGGATTTCTTCGGATTTTCTATATGGGAGACCTGCACATAAAATAAGCAGCAGCTTAAGATGGGAGAGAACATGCAAAATGTACACGCGCATGCAAAACCAAAAAATTTGCTTTCTAGATGATGATTCTTTTTTGTTAATATACTCACAATGTAGGATTTCCACTCATTTTTATCCTGCCCCTCTGAGACACTCGTAAGCGGAGAATGACTACCAATATGGTGGAATATGTGAATCAGTACAACAGCATCCAGCGCTGCGTATTCTAGCTGCATGATTGCACAGCATCAGTTACCTAGCTTCCATTGATGCCTTGTTCATATAAACGTGCAGGTAAAAGTGATAAAAAAGTGAAAAAGAAAAGTGACCTTAAACTTTATTCGCCATCAAACCACTGAGAATGATTAAATACTAAACTCCGTTAAAAAAAGCATTGTCTCTATTGGACCAGAAAGTACCATAAACTTGACATCCCAGAAACAGATCGACATGCCACAGACAAAAAGGACTAAACGCACTTAAATCTTCACCTTTAAATTAAGTCTTCTAAAGCAATATCATTTACTATGGTGTGAAAAATTCCACTTACAGAAAACAAAACATTTAGAGAATTCTCCAACATCCAGCAACCTAATGTTTTTTTTGGCTCCAATCTAATCTTATTGGTGCAGGCATGTAGGCTTTTATGCACATAAGCAATGGCAGTGCCACCAATCTGTATATCTATATTCTCATCAATACATTATATGGTTGGAGTGAGGGTACAAACTGAAAGTGCATAGATAGGAAAAATCCCAGTTAATCATTTTAATATGCTTCTGTAACTTTATCTTTTGTTTGCCCAGGCTAATTAGAAGTAACAAGAGAAAAGAGGAAAGCTTTACAAACTGAATATACCTGATTTTGACTCAAAGGTCGTTGCTCCCAGTTGCTATTCCTTCTTGTTTTGTTCAAGCCTGCTCCCAATATTTTCTGTTTAAATATATGCAACACAGAGAGAGGGAGACAGACAGAGAACCATAAGCAATCTTCAAGTTAGAATCAAAACACAAAGGTGACATGAAAGGATGAGGTGGGACTAATGATGATATCTTTAACTTACCTTGGCAAGTCCCGAGAGACCACCTCGAGGTTCCTTGAACACATTCTGAATATCCAGTAACATTTCATAGTGCTCAAAACATTTCAAATCTTCATATGAATGAGCCAATTGCTTTATATCACATTGAAAATTATAACCTACAAGGTACAAAAATCACACATTTTATTTAGTGTTCGGGCATAGATAAAGATAATAAGATATTCTGGTGGAAACGAAAAATACTCTTCCAAATTGAGAAACTTGTAAAATGTGAGACGCTAAGTGGGATGAACTAATTATGGCCTATAAATTGGAAGATCATATATAAGTGTTACAAAGCTCAGAAAAGGTATATCTGTGGTGCCATTAATTAATGAGCACTAAAGGCAACTCAAATGTACTTATTGAATGATTAGATCTTGAACAAAGATATAAGAATGGTTCTTCCAAAACTAGCATGGTTTGATATCTTGTACCGAGTTTTAGAATTCCAGAAGACTGCAAAATGCGAGTTAAGCAGCTGTCTAAAACATCAGGCTCATCTTTAAATAACTTTATCAAGTCAAAGATGAAAACCATCTTATCAGAAGCAATTTGCATGATAGAAACCTGAAATATGAAACAATCGGTATTATTGTACAAACATATATAGGAAGATGAAGAGATAATCATTGTTAACACATTCATAAAGAATAGCCAGCAACAAACATTTCCATGAACACAATTAACATATATCAAATTGTTAAAAACCAAAAAACTTTTCTTTTCTGTAAGTAATTTCAATTAATGGCAGCAATGGCTATAATTCGAGCACAAAAAAGGACTGTAATAAAATGACCAAATAAATCTATCATAAAAAACAAAATAAATTATAGTTGGCAATCAAAGCAACTACAGGTATGTTTGGTACTATTGTGCTTCTACTTAATTTTGAAATCACAATAGTTAAAGAGTTTGATATTCACCAACTTCTAATGGGGACCACTCCTCACTTGTACACAGCTATTGTGGCTTCAAAGCCACAGCAGAAGCCAGAAAACCTCAATTTCAAACAAACCCTTAGTAAATCAAGAGAAGAAGCAGTTTAGCAAAATGTAATGAGATTATATGCAAGTACCTTGTTTGGTTTGCTGCCTTTTTCATAATTAGGCTTCCATTCACAATCAATGCCCACAACTTTACATCCTTCAATGTGGCAAGTTGCATCACGCAAACCATCAACTTCATCAACCCAGATTATGTTTTCTACAAGTAATTCTTCAAGATGCAAAAAACGACTATGCAAAAAACCAGCCTCAGGTTCTGAGCAACATCAAAGAGCAGCAATATAAGTGTCAAAAACAATAAGCACAAAAATAAAAACCATTATCAACAGTTCTAAATGCCATGACTACAAATAAAGCAATTGCACATCAAGTAAAGTAGGTACCCTTTATACAGCAAAAGAACATAAAAACGGGAATAATATTCTTATTAGATTAACCTCAATAAAATATGTTAACATGGATACCAAGCAAGAAGACTCAAAATAAGTATATTTTTAGATAAGTCTATGAGGAGAAGTTTGCATAGTGAGGCGGCGACAAAAGGTCAGTGGTAATAAGCAAGCAAGTAAACAAAGGTTTGAGCCCAACCTTATAGATTTTAACTGAGATTTCTTGTTTCTGTGTCCCATTGTAGAAAACTACATAATTTTGTTAAGAAGTTAAGCAAAGCATGGAAGAAGGTCTTCAAGATCAAATGCATATATTCATGCATGCATGTCTACGTGAGTGTGTTTGAGTCCAAGCATCAGAAGTTAGAAGTGGCAGGAGTAAAGAGAAGAGTTCTAAATAATCTCAAGATGGTATGCTCTATGAAATGAAAATGAACTTGTCCACCAGTGGAGGAATGACATCCAAGATATAGGATCCATAATGTCAGAGAAGGCTATAAGGAACACTACACGACTCTTTCAACACTATCTAGGCCAACATTCCAAAATTTGGTCCACATTCAGATTTCTCTGTTCTCACCTTTCCAAACAGCTTCTAGAAGACAATAACAAACAGAAACAAGGAGAATACTAGAATCACAGCTCAGGTTTTGGTATATATCTTTTTTAAGCAGATTCATCAGAGGTCTTGTTTTGTTATCTTCTTCATTTACAATCAACTCATACTAGCACGTCCATCAAGCTCAAATTAAATGCTGAATGAAGACAACATATACTGTGATACCTCTGGTTTTGAGAAAACCTTCAAGCAAGTATCGCTCACACAGTTCATCAACTTTCTCTGAGTAGCCAGCTTCCATCGCCAAATAAACCTTAAAATTAGGGAAGTTATGTTTAATATACAATGCACAAAGTAGTTAAAGAACAATCAGGAAGAAAGTGATGTCATGTGTGATATGCAAATTAGTTAAGAGTAAATCATAAAAATGGAGCAAAGTACAATTTTTTAAAGAACCATTTTTGAGACCATAAGCAAGTTAGAAAAACTTCAATAACGATAAAAGCCAAGAGAGAACGAAAAAACAATTCCTGCAGCTTTTATTTTAATCTAAAAAATAACTAATTATTCATATTTTGTCAAAATCATGGAAAATAAATCAGAAACTCTTGCTAAATTTTTTGATATTCAAAAGCCCAAAAACACAGTCAGGCAGGAAAATTGACTCTTGCAGTGAAATTTCTTATAAATAGTATTCCAAGAAAGCTTCTGGTCCAGATAAGTAATAGAGAAATTTGTGGATTTTTTTATCACTCATGCCCAAAGCTACTCACCAAATACTCAAGTAATCTCCTATCACCCTTTGTCTTTGCCTCCGCAACATCCCAGCATGCTTTTTCTGCTAGCTTCTTTAGTGAGCTAAAATTTGACAGAAGACAGAGATCAATTTCTTCTTTCTATTTTTCGAGAGAGATGCATTGAGAGATAAAGAGAGAACAAAAGCATCAAGAACCAACAGCATAAATTCTCAAGGAAAAGAAAACAGCTTTTGAGAAAAAGATAACTCAGTACAAATACCTTTCTCTGCACTTGTGATACAAATCAGGAAAATCCTGCCGAAGATTATTTTTCTTGATAATCTCATAAACACTCTTCAACATGTTCCTCTCTGCAAACTCCTGTACAAGTAGACATAACATTGGCTTCCCCATAAATGTGGCCCATTTCTCAGCTGCTTTGAATTGTTTGTTCTTTATCATTTTCAGGAGAAAAGACTCTCCAGACTGCCGGATAGAGAAGTACTCTAATAGAGAGACTGCTGTCATATATGATGATGATTCTATTAGTGCAAAAATATATTGCTCAATAAGTGCCTTTGCAGTATCAAACTGATGTTCATTTTGGGCCTTCAATTGGCTTATGGCTTTCTCAATGTCTGTCAACCTGACATCAAAAGCTTCAAGTATCTTTATAATTATCTTCTCATCATGTTCAACAAAGCCCCCAACAATGTAAAGAAATAAGTGAGCAGCTATGTTTTTGGCTTCTGAGGAGTCAGCTGAGTTAACTGCCCCTTTAGTGTGACGTCGAAAAGCAGAAATGATCAAGTGACTGAACCCTTCACAATAAAATCCAAATATAGGCAGGACATAGAGGCATCTAACAACAAAAGTAGCAGGCCCAGGTTGAGGAGAATTAAATAGAGCTTGATTGACTTCTTGTTGGAGAACCCGGAACTTTCTAGTTGCTTTGCATGTTCCTGTTTAAATGTACTTAATGAGAATCAGACATATGCACTACCAAAGTATCACTGCTAAAGTGAACAAGAAGGGAGTCATTAGAAGGTCTGCCATACTAGGTCTAGATTCAAGTTGAAACCAACTAAGCTCTGTTGGTTGGATTGCCTTAAGAAGTTAAACATTTTCATCCAGCTCCAAGGTTAACCTAAATAATGTAGGTTCTATTATAAATGTTTGGTTGCTTTGGTCATTAATATTGGAAAGGACCACTGTACGCCAAAATACTAAAACTTAAAGATTCATCTGCTTCTGTTATCTGGCCAGAAAACTAAATACACGGGAATTGAGCACAGTTTTCCTTCTAAATGAACTCCATAATGTGGCTGGGATATTTAAGATTTGTGCTTGCGAAGAATAAAATTAGTTGAGGATGGGAGAAACAGCTTACCATGAATATAGCATTCTTTCAGAAGGTATAAGAATACAACAGGAGAAATGCGGGTTATATCAGAAAAAGTATGCACAGATATAGTCCAGTCATGGTCAGCCTTGTCTTCATTAATAGGTGGCTCTGCAACTATTTCCTCCAAGCCCATGCTCGCAATAAAAAAACCTAGAAACATAGCACATTTAGTTCAGGAACAGAATGTCACTCTTTTTCTTCACCAAATCCAACACAGCAACTGTGACCCAAGATTTATTACTATTAAGGAGACATATTCCACTTATGAAAGACATTATGCACCATCAAGTATATAGATCACATGCTAAAAGAATGAAGAAAGAAACTAAAACAAAAATTTTTTGAAAAACAAATAAGGCAGAAGAAATTCATAAACTCCAATTTAGATATATATTAATTATTTCTGTTGTTCTTCTTAAAATAAAGCTGGAAGCCTTTACTCATTAAACTAGAATGTATGCTAGTTCCACACATTTAGTTCTAACTCCTAGTGAATCTGATATCAACAGCTAACAACTAATCATAAGTTAATTTCATTATACCAATATAGCCAGATTGAGAACCAATCAGCCTACCTACACATAAAATTGCAACTTTTTGTTTTTTCATTCTCGTTTCATTCTTTAATTGAGGTTACTGGCCAACCAAACAGAGGATAAATTTGAATAACTAATAAAGAATATACATTTAGATTCAATTTTCTTCCCCCTTTCATCTTTCTCTTTTCCTCCATTTTGTCTGCTGCCAAACATAAGGCAAAAGAAGTTTCCATCTCACTCTAATTTTATAAAAATATAGATATATATATATATATAGTTTTCAATCATTTATTCTTTCAAATAAATCAAGAAAAGCATAGCTAAACCAATCCAAACCGTGCAATGACATATTCTATTGAATAAAATGATTTCTTTATTGGTTAAATTAGCAAATAGAACCCAAATAACAGACAGACTGCTTAGCTAAAAGAAAAGGGCGTATAGTAAAAAGATCCAGAGCTTTTGACGTTGAATACCGCCAAAAAAATAAAAGAAACTACAATAAAAAAAACTAGACAACTCAGCTTGTGAATCGCAACAAGTTTTGGCTTGGTATTACAACAAAGCAATAAAATACAACTCAAACTCCTCTATTTTCCTCCATCTACTCAGCAACCGAACACCGTATAAACTCAGAAGGAAATCCAAACAAAAACTATATATAATAAGGAATTAAATAAAACTCACTGTAGCTCACGGAAGACGACTATTCGTCTCGGATGAACGGAGTTTTCCTTCGATAGAGAAGGAGACGATGCAATAAAACTCAAATTCCTTCGTTTTCCTTCATTTTCTAGGCAACCAGAAGCGGTCAATCCAGAGCAGTTAGACAAAATACAAAAGCTTACCAGACCGAGATCTCTCTCTACAATGCCGCCTCTTTCTATCTCTCTATATATACACACACAGAGAGAATGTAAATATGCATTTATGGACGTTGGGCCCACTGGATTTTTTTTCTGAAAATGGCAAATTTGTTTTTCTCTCTTTGGCAGAGGAAATCCAGTGTGCATGACAGTTTAGTTCACGCTTAAGTGCGCAGTTACCGTAATCAACACATTGACCTTAAACGGAAAAAAGCGAAGAAATGAAGGCTATCTCTGACTTTTCATAGTACAGGAAAGTACTATCCTGCGGATAGCATGTTAAGTATCTGATTAGTTGATATAATATCCACTGTACATAAAGCCGAGTATCACAATCAAACGGTTGGGATGGAAAAAATCATAGTTGTAATATGATTAGCGGCCGTGACGTGGCTTGGCAAAAGTAGTGGATAAGACCGTTAAGTAAATCCAAAAAATAGTTTAATAAAAGGAAATTGCCCGTAAAGGTCAATTTGTCCCTTTTTACTTTTTATGTGAACAGGTAAGCATCAATTCAATCACTTTCATTGGTAATGCCCAATATTTTTTGTGTCATTGTCATGTGACTGATTTCAATTAACTGTGCTTAATCCAGATAAATAAATAAATCATGTTTAATTTTTTATTAAATGGTAGCCCAAAAATTCTCATCCACAGTTGAAAGTGGTTGAGTTTGAATAATGAATTTGTTTCAAAATAAAAATGATTAGGCAAAAGACAAGAAAGCTCCTCCTTAACTTTTGGGCCAAGATCAGACAGATAATGCAATACCCGAACAGGGGGGGTTGGCCTGGCCTGACATTGCTAAAACTAGGTAATCACTTTTACTACATTTTAGACTGACTTGTTGAAGGTGACATCTCATAGAGGAAAGCATTAAAAAAGCACAAGACAAGCTGACCTGACATTACCCAGGTTGATATTGTCATAGTGACACCATAACATAGCCTCAAGTTGGAACAGCATAAAATGTTTTCCATTGAATAGAAAACCAGGGAAATGCTACAGTAGATTACACAACCTGCAATGCATCATCTATTATTCATACTAGCAAGCCAAAACTTAGATACTGTTAATACAACACCCAACACAAACCATTTATCATATCGAGGCACTATCACATGTGATCCTCCGTGCAAAAATATCCCCATAAGCTCTTCTGAATTTGCTTACCTTGAATCTTTTGACAATTCTTTTGCTTCTGCAACTGCTGGATTGCCAAAGGGAAGACACCTCTTCAGTGCATGAATGATTTTGAAAGTGTTGTTGAACAAATGTTGAGGACTGTGTTGATGATGGATGATCGGTAAGAGGACCTTCTCGATGTCCATAAGTCAATGGTAATAGATAGGTCTCTTGTACTTTGAAACAATTTGATCAATTAAAGAAGAAGGATCTTGACAGACAGCGGCACGCTCTAATTCACCCATGCAGGAAATGGAAACTATCAAAACCCCGCTTGTTCTAGTTCAGCACATTAAAAGAGAATAACACACCAAGAAAAAGAAAGTAGAGAAAATTCAACCTCCATACCTGAGCTCAACAGGAATCTATGAAGTCCCATCAAAAGTTGAGGACACAACTTCCCAGTTGACACAGAGAAGAAAAAAATTAAAGCTGTCATAGGTTCCAAACGTGAGAATACATTTACAATGTTGAATACATGCCTAACCTTAACAAAGATGATTTAAAAACAAAGGTATTAAAATGTTGTACAAGGCATCAACTACACAAATATGATACTTGGACAAGAAAACTACCTATATGCTTAGTAAATTTCCTCTCCAAGGTGACTGAAACTAAAGCAAAGGCCAACTTGTGGCTATATAAAATCACACTTGTAAACTACACATGATCGACATCTCTTTCACAAGTTAATCCATCTTTCAGGTCATTTGAGCTGCTTGATGGAACCACAATCAACAGTTCCTGCTTGAATACCTGAAGAGGAGGACTATAATATGATGGTAGTTTCAACTTTAAATTGTATTGATTAAAATCTCTTTCAGCAGAAAATAGAAAAGAAAGAGAACATTATGCAAGTGCCAGGTTAAAGAAATTACAGTTTTAAAGTATTCTAACGCTTTCCCTAATTCTGTCTCAATGTCTTCCTTTGTGGGCTGTGCACTACCAGGCAGACAAGGTTGATCCATTGCTTCGTTGATTACCTGTTGGAGAGCACTTTCAGATCAATGTAAAAGGAAGGAGACCACCCTAGGCAGCACTATAAGATTAACTTTGGCTAATTAATGGGGATGAAGCGAAACTTTAGAATGCAGAGAAGGTTACGAAATCTAGGAATGGAGTAAAAATTTTGAAGTCCTACTAAACAATCACAGGAGAAAACTTGTATAAACTACGTGAGCCAGCAACTGATAGGTCAAAGTCCAAAAACTGAAATTTTTCTTTGCTTAATTTCTCTAACTACATGAGTGTTGGCTGGTTCCATTGGTAAAACCTCTTGAGGTGGTACAAGGGGCCTAGGGTTCAATCCCCGTTCACACTAGTTTGGGGAGGGGTTTGGTTTATTTCTTTTAATATTTTTTTTAAAAAAAAGAGGAAGAAGAAGCCACCATAGAAACATTGAATTGTTGCTCTCCTTTGAGAGTAAAGTAAACAATATCTTCTAGCTCCTGCTCTAATGCACCCAAACATAGAAAAGCCAAAGCTGACATGTTGGGTAAATGCCTAATGCATCTGCTAGAAGGCCAATACTTCCACTTTAGCAGTGCACTTTTAAACACCTTGTCCGATAGTGAAAATACTCTCTTCATTCAACTTATATTCAACGAGTGATAAATGTAATCCTAAGCAGACAATAAAACCAACTTATGTGACCTTAATATTCCACTTGTTATGCCTTACAATCATGCTTGCAGAAAACTATAGCAAACATCCCACTACATGAATTTCATGAAAATAGAGCTAAAATGTTACATTAATGGCAAAACCCAAGAGTAGCTAACATTCTGCACTCATATTGAAAATACCAGTTTCTTTCTAGAAAAGCAAAAATTGAGGACACTTGATAACAAAGTGTACCAGTTTAAAACCTTCATGTGAATGCAAGAATTTCATTTTTTGTAAGCTCACACTTTCATTCTGCTGTACTGTAACAGATACGCGCATGATTGCACATAGAGTTCTGAATTTCTGCTTTGCCTGATAAAAATATGAAAAAATCAGTCAACACATATTCAAATATGATAATTTTCTAGACCAATTAAATGGATGTCCGCAGTTTGCAGAGCATATAGATAAGTTACCTGTTCAGAAAAATCCTCTAAAGAAGAATGATTAAACTTTGGGAACTTCTTTCTGTGAAATCTTGTAAGCAATGCTATTAGCTGCAGACTTACCAAATGCTGGTTAGTGCACAGAAACATGCTTACGTTGCAAAATTAGGACAAAAGCCCAATTAAAAGGCAGAAAACATACCTTGATTTCCTCAGTACTGTATCCATAAAGATGGTCGCCACTCTATACAAAAAATAAAGTTTGTCAGGAACAAAGATTCAAAAAATAATTATGAAACATTTCATTAAGGCGTGAAAGAAGTTCGAAAAAATCTATAATGCCTTGATGGTTCTCACCAGTCAGGGCATATTCAATGACTTCTTCATGAGTAGTTGTGCGTACCACATACCATAAATGTTATGAAAGCATTCTACCAAGGACAGTATATCATAGAAAGAAAAAATCACATACCCTAATGATGTGATAAGACTGCTTATGATAACCCTTTTTACTGGTAAAGAGCCCTATATTGTGAAGCAAGCAAGCAGCTTCAAGGTATTCGAGATCCTTGTCATCCAACAAGGCAATAAGTTTTACTTGATCGCTGTCAAGATCATCACATTTTCTTAAACCTTCAAAAATATCCTGTAGCAATAATTTGTATGGACTTATCAGATTGCACAAATAAACCTCTGCCATAGTTAAAGGAAACAAGCAGACACAATAGGCCAGACATTGTGGTTTTTTATCACATTGTGCATCTGAAATTAACAATCAAATAAGAGGCAGTGCCATTCGCATTGTGCAAAAAGATGGGAAGTTGGCAACAAATTTAAGCATAATTTTCTCTACAATAAATTTTCCCAATGTCAACTGGCATTGTTACATAATCTAAAAAACGAGTTTCTATTGTACTCAGGCAAATTTCAATATGCATATAAATTAAGCTAAAACATGATTTTCTTTCTAACCATTCTGATATAACTTCTGCTACAACAAAACAACAACCAAAATCAAAATTTTCAAACTACCTTTGCAATGCTTGCACATTGTGCAGCAACTTTTATCCTCTTCTTGTTGTTAAACCTCATCGCTAGCCTCACAACAGACCGCCACCTCGCATTTGCATTCAAATCATATCCATCAAAAACCTTAGCCAAACTATCAGCAATTACACCCTCACCCATTCCATAGCCAGAAATCTCCATTTCTTCAATCCCAAGCAACTCAAAAATCTCTTCTAATAACACTGCGCCTGCAACAATAAACTCCGATCTTCTCTTAAAAAACCTCTCTTTCCTAACATTCTCCCCTTCTCCTCTGCAACACAACCTATCAACAACACTCCTCAGTTCCTCTCTACTCAAAGTCCAATCCTTCTTACAGTCCCCCAAAACTCCCACATTATCAACTAAATCCTGACAATAACCATTGAAAACAGCCTTCTCAATCGCTCTAATGGTACCAGAACAACCAACTGCCACTTCGAAACCAAATTCCTTCACTTTCTCAAGCAACCCGGATTCTCGAATAACCAACCTAACATACTCTCTCATTTCCAACTGTTCAGAACTACCACTGCTACAATTCACAAACTTTTCACTCAAAGTCACATGACCCAATTTCAATGAATCACAAAAAACAATTTTTCCTTCTTTGCCAATCACAAACTCAGTAGAGCCACCTCCAATATCAACACAAAACAGTAATTTATCATAGACAGGCAAGAATTGAAGCACGCCCAGATAAACAAATCTAGCTTCTTCTTCCCCGCTCAGCACGGCAACCTCAAAACCGATATTTTCCTTCACACTCTGTACAAATGCCTTGTTGTTCTCAGCCTCGCGCACAGCTGCAGTCGCAACAGCACGCGTGTGATCCTTCTCTATGTTATGTGACTGGATTAAGTCCATGAACACACGTAACGAGTCAAGAGAACGAGATTGTGACTGAGCTGATATCAAGGAAGAGGACGACAAGTCGCGGCCGAGGACGACAGATTGTTTGAGACGGTCTACGGTGAAGAATTTCCCGTTCGGGTACGCACGGATGATCAGAAGCTTGAAAGAATTTGTGCCCATGTCAACGGTAGCGAAGAGCGTTTGTAGGGTTTGCGGAGATGGAAGATTCATCGTCATGGATTACCCAACGATGATCTGAAAACTAAAACACAAAATTCCGGCAACGAGTGACAGACTGATAATAGATAGTGATTTTCTTAGACCAAATTTTTTTTTTTTTTTTTTTATTATAATTTGAGGTTCAACAAATAAAGTTTTGCCCAAACTCAACTAACCTGAGTATCTATACAAACTCAGTCAAATTACACAGTTAGTTATACAAGTTTAATTAAAATTAACGCATTAATTATTTAATTAAAAAAAAACAATTTCATTAATTAGTTATATAAGTTCTTATGAATAATATTAAATATAATTTTTTTTTTAATATATATAAAAGGATACTGATCTAATTTTTTTAGAAAAAATAAAATAAAATCGCATACCCCTCTTGTTTACATATTCGAGTATTTCAACTGTATAGTATAACATGTGTATCCTGACGTATAATACGAAATCTATATATAAAAAAGAAAGAAAGAATCTTTGAAATTCCAGGAATTTTCCCGAACAGGGGAATTTTCTGGGAAAATCTAACATTGGAAAAACTGCAGAGGCCAGAAATTGCATAGAATCTGAACTTCTCTTCCTACCATTAGAACAGAAAACCAATACTATTTATTTATTCATTGAAGTTGCTTGATTTTTCACGTTACAGGTGGCCCGACATGGACAATGACATAATAGAGTTAGTCGAAGCTTGTATCCCCATCAACGTAACCTTCACAAATTTATGAAATTTGACATTCCATTTATATTACAAGGGTTGGCTGTGTGTGTGTTTGACTGTTCGATAAGTGCAATTACGCAGAGTTTTACCAGAGAATGGAGACAGCAGACAATGACCGACTGACTGACTAAGCTATGCATAAAGTTTATGCATGGATTTAATATCAAAGAATGGAGCCGCGTGAATGCAAACACAAAATTTTTTATTTGTTTATTGTGTGTGTAATTTTCCACCAAACTTCAATCTTGTTCTTGTTCTTGTTCTTGTTCCTGTTCATGTTCAGGTAGTCAGGTCAGTCTACGCGTCTGTCGATTCTTTATTTCCTTCACAAATCACAACACACATGTTACAAGTTCATTGTTTGCTTTTTGATTTTCTGTTTTCTAAAAGTGTTTTATTTTTATGTACTTTTCAATCATTACGCGGTTTGTTCGTTATCTTGAAATTCAACAACTCTTCAAGTTGTTTTCAGTCCATATAATATTCTTGTCGCATTTCTGTTTCAATTTTATTTGTTTATTGGCGCGACGAGTACAAAGTTGTTGATACCTTGGGAGTATCCAAACAGAACTATCATACCAATCTTCTCCTCTGTGTTTTTTTTTTTTTTTTTTTTTTTTTTGCTTTAATTTATCATGTGCTTGACTTTTTTGCATAGCGCGTTTTCTTAATTTCAAATGAAGCTTCCCTGTTGCTTCCCCTGCTGCGAGTCAATGCTACTCTCTCTATATATTGATACAATCTTATTGGTTTTTTAGTTATATATAATTAGATTTTGTTAGCCAGCTTTAATTCTCTTCTCTGCAACTCTTGTCTGCGTGTGATGGTATCAAAGAGGCCTTTTCATGGTGACGATGGGTCCAGCGTTCTGGTTCCGGAGCCCAAGCGGAGACCTACTTTCAAGAAGTAACTCTTCGCCTGCTTTGTTTGAGTTTGAAACTGGGGTTTGCTTTTGCTACCTTGTTTTTTTGATTCCGGGATATTGTGTTTGCAGTGCTGTTTTCGATGTCATGAAGGGGATTTCGCACAATGAACTCGTGTCGAGGATGGAAACATGTATCCGCAAAGCGGTAATAACTGTTGAATCTTCTTTTTTTTTTTTTATCAATTGGTACAGAAGAAACTACTTTTTTTTCTACAGCCTATGTGATTTGCTTGAATGAAATTTCTTTGCTGCAACACTTCTATAATAACATTATGCTGCAAATGAATGAACCTGAGCTGAGATTTATCTTGGTATAGAAATTGTTTTGTCATGAGTTCTTAATCTGAGCTAACTGTTGAATCGTTTGATAGGTGCGAGAGGAGGTGGAACAGGTGTTGCTCACCCTCTTACACCCCAATTCAAGGTTTTACTTCTTGTTTTGTTTCCTAATGCTTGACGAATCCCACACATATGTTCTAATTTTCTTCCATATGAGATATATAAGCTACTGTGTTGTATTAGTTAATATGAACGTAGCTCTTCTTCTTCTTCTTGTTAAGTTTCTTCCCCTTCTTCAAGAATAATTTTGGTTTTCACTTCGTTTCAGACCCTCGTTTAATCAAGCCGAGACATCTAGAGGACGATGCCTGCAGTTGCTTTTCGAAAATAAACTGCCCTCCCTTATCTACACAGGCAGCAGGATAGAAGCAGAGGACGGCGAACCTGTTAAAATTGCTTTGATAGATCCCATCAGTAGGACCAAAGTAACATCTGGTCCCCACTCTTCGATGAAGATAGAGATTCTCGTCCTCGACGGCGATTTCGGCTTGGATGATCGAGAAGACTGGACCCAAACAGATTTCAGTGCCAATATTGTGAAGGAAAGAGACGGTAAACGCCCACTTGTAACAGGGGATCTGAATATTACGCTGAAAGACGGAGTTGGAAATGTCAGTGACGTAATTTTCACTGACAATTCTAGCTGGATAAGATGCCGGAAGTTCAGGTTGGGGGCTAGAGTTCTGAAAAGAAATTGCAGTGAAGTGCAGATCAAGGAAGCTAGAAGTGAAGCTTTCGTGGTGAAGGATCATCGCGGAGAATGTAAGTTTGAGAGCTTAATTACGAGCTTATTGAACATAATATAAATTATTGTTAATGATTTAGCATAAAAGAGAAGGCTAACAGCTGAAATGTTCATGTAGTGTACAAGAAACACTATCCTCCCTCCTTGGATGATGATGTCTGGCGCTTGGATAAGATAGCAAAAGACGGAAAATACCATGAGCGGTTAGCCGCTAAAAGAGTTCGTACTGTGAAGGATTTCTTGCGGATGCATACAGCTGATCCCATGTCATTATTTAAAGTAAGAACATGAACGCTCAGGACTAAAGTAGTTTAAATATTGTTTGACGAGAAATTTGTTACTGATTCTAATCAAAATTTCGGATTATAGATAATTGGTGCCTCGAGGAAAACGTGGGAAACAATTGTAGATCATGCCAAAACCTGTGTTGTAAACGATGACAAGTTGCATGTTTTTTCTGGAGATGGAGCTGGTCTCTTGTTCAATTCTATCTACAAACTCGTAGCAGTTACGTTTGATGGTCAAAACTATGCATCTCCGAATGATCTAACCTTCCATCAGAAGGTATGTGTTTCATTTCAAATCCTGCAACTCAACTACAGTTCATTCGATCCAGAAATTGAACAAATTTCTCCTTAATTTGCAGCTGCTGGTGGAAAATCTTAAGAAGATCGCTTATAAAAAGGCAAATGAATTTCTCCCGATCGACGTGCGCACCATTTTTGGCCCTTCCATGCCCTTGCCAAATATGGAAGCAGAAACATTTAGTAGTCCAACTTCAATTTTGCCGAGTTCTGAATTTCCTGTTGCAAATCTAGGTAAGAGAAATTGTAAATTTTACACTTTCCCCTGCCATCATTCATGCTGCGTCTCTTTTGTTGAGAGTTTGGTTAATTGTTATTGCAATTTTGGGCCTCCAAGCTTCAATCTTGGTCTCTTACATCCGCGTGATCTTAAAAATCAATTCACAGGCATTTGGATTTAGCTGTTTCTTTAACATTTTTATTTCCTGAAACCATAATCTCTACTGTTGCTTTCAGAAATGCAACTGGACTTCAACCAAGCGTCAACTTCAACATCTTACAACCAAGAAGCAACAGGCGATAACCATCAGTCCCTATATTCCACAGCACAAAATACTCATCCTCCTCCCTTCCAAAACAGCATTGGGATGGGTGAATTTTTCCCGACATCTGGCAGCGGCAGTGTAGGGAACATTTGGTCCCCAAACAGCAGTAATTTAGCAGCAGAGATGTCTCAACTCCAGATTCCAACTTGGTCTCCAGTCAATGCAATCTGGGGCCAAAACAACAACAACAGCAACAATTTTTTCCTTGCTTCAAGCAGTGATTCCTCGGAACTCGGAGTCCTAACTTCTCTTCCAAGTTTCGGTGTAAATATTTCCAGGACTGGAACACCAAAAGCATCCTGGTGTAAGATCCGAGCTGCCGTAATTTGGGTATCAGTCGCGCGTGATCTGGCTGCCAGAAGAATGGCAAGGAGTTTCTATGTAAATATGAATTACTTAGGCACCAGCTCAAGCATTTAAGAACTAATTAGGAGGGTAACCTTCTCCTAGGTTGCGGTAAATGTAGTATTTATTTTCTGGCAGTGTTTTCTCTTTTCCCCTTCTTGCTGCAACAACTGCAAAAAGGGTTCCTGAATCAGGAGAGTAAAAGCTTCTCCTAGATGTTTTAGCTTCAGTTTTTTTTTTTTTTGGGCTATTCCTGCTTTGTAACAACCAGTGAATGTGTTTTTTATGAACAATATTACGTAAGTTTTCAAATGATCGATTGGAAATTCCTTTAGAGTCCAGACCTTCTTGTAGTCCTACAATGTGTTAAGTTTCGAAGTTCTAAGTAAATAATTATCTTTAGAAATAATAAATTGCAAAAGAACTGAAAACAAAATACAACTTCTTCGGTTTTTCCAACTGGCTACTTTGTTAGACACGCAAGCTCTCGCCACCCCGGAACTGATCGCTACGTGTCGAATCGGGTCCAGGTAGCCGGATCAAATTACGTGGATTGCCACTGGGTAGTGTGTGACGATCCATGTAATTTTCCCCAAACCCCGAGGTCACATACCTATTTTACTCACAAAATATCTAAGCCTGGTAGCCCACGGACTTTTTATCAGGCCGAAATCTCTCGAACTTTCCTCCTTTATATCTCTTCAACTTCACCAAAGATATTTTGTTCTCTCTCTTCCTCCGCAGTCAAAAATTCATTTATATGAACGCAAAACGCCATTGATATTTTACTCTCCTCCGCAAGAGGCTCTCTTCATAAAAGTTCCTTTTTCGCCAAATTTCTCTTTCTAATTTTCCGTATGATTGATTTGATCGAGAAGCGAAAATTATAACAATAACAATAGTAATAACAACAGGGCGTGCCCGTTCTTCGTGCCGCTGTCGAGGAGGAAGAGGAGGAAAGTGTAACAATGGATCGAGGAGGAGGATCCAACGGCGGATCTTCTAGCTACTACGCCGTTCTCGGGATTCGCAAGGACGCCTCCTTCTCTGATATTCGCTCTGCCTATCGCAAACTCGCCATGGTAAAAATAAATAAATAAATATATCTTATTTTGTTTCACTTTCCTTGATCAAAATTGTGTCGTTTATAACAGAAATTTTGGGATCAAGATTATCTCCACAATTTTTAACAATTTTCAAAGTTTTTTAATGATTAAAATTGTTCTTTTTTTGTTTTAATTTGTGGTTGGATTTGAAGAAATGGCATCCAGATAGGTATGCTAAGAATCCGGGGGTGGCGGGGGAAGCGAAATGCCGGTTTCAGCAAATTCAGGAAGCTTACTCGGGTAATCTCTTCATAACTCGACACCGGTAATTTTTCCTTATGTATTTTTTTTCTTTGAATTATGAAAATTAAAGGGGTTGATTGTCCGTTTTATATTGTTAGTACTGTCTGATGAGAACAAGAGGTCAATGTACGATGCTGGGCTCTACGATCCCCTCGAGGAAGAAGATGAGGTATGTAAAATATCTAAATTTTATTTTACTGCAATACGGAGTCGTACGACGTCGTTTTCTTCCGGCAGTTGGTGGTGATATTTTTGCTGTTATGACCTTGAATTGATGAAATATTGCGAAACAGGAGTTCTACGACTTTATGCAAGAGATGTTGTCAATGATGAGCAATGTGAAAGACGAGGTATATCCTTGAATTCCCTACTTTTACGCACTCCGATAAGGGCAAAAGGGGAATTGGAACTCACCGTCTAGTTCAATTATTTTGTAGGGAGACAGTTTGGAGGACCTCCAAAGGATGTTCGTGGAAATGGTGGATGGAGATGGCATGAGCTTTGACTTTAACACCGGTCCAACGGACGCCAAGAGGCCACGTGTCAGCACATCGAAGGGTAAAGCAGCAAAGCGCGGTACATCTGGCTGCTGACAGACAGTGTCCACGCTGCAACCAAATTATGTTGTTAATCTCCCAACGTTTTGTTCTAACAATAAAATTATAATGACCCAACCTTAATTGTGGGGTTGTTGATTGGGGGGCATTCTTCAAGCGTAGGGAATCGAAGTAGTTTAGATTTTATTTTTCAAGAAATTAATTGTTGGGCTTAGGAACATGGAATATGTAATGACCTTTCTTTTTAATTAAAAATTTAGCTAGTTTAATTTAAAATGCTATGTGAAATTTTATTTTATTTTATTTTTTCTCTAACTTTGCTTTCACCGGAGAGAATTGTGAATTTGTGTGTATTTCTATTGGTGGCTTTATTGCAAAAGGAAGGCGAAAGAAAAAAGTATATATATGTGTGGAATGACAGTTGTACGTACATGATGCCACCGCCAAGTGTGTTCTGAACGACACGTGTGATTGATTGCTCCGACGCTTTTAGGAGAAGTGTTCGGTTGGATAACGGGTTCCATTCCAAATGCATACAACTCTATGCAAGAACAATTTGAAAATGGTACATTAAAAAGGGTGTTTTCGAAAATGGACACGGGTATCAATTTTTGTCAAACCCCAAGCCCAAATGTGGCGGCACTTCCTTCCTGAGGATCTTGTCAAGTTGATTCCATTGATTGCCCCAAACTCAACTCGGTTGCAACTTCAGAGTGGGACATCATCGCAGACAATTGAAAGATATTGAAAGGCGAAACGACGCCGTTGTTACAGCTCAAAATTCAAACTCAGTGGCAATTTCTGCAATAATCTCCCGATCCGTGCCCACTTTCCCTCTAGCCTCCTTCCCCACGATCCTATAAAAACTTCATTCTTCTCCTTCTCGCACTTCCCTTAAACCCCCCCGAATTTCTCTCTTGCCTCTCTCTATTATCTATTTCTGTATTGTACTTGAATTTACTTCCTTTTAGCGTTTAAGTTAAAGTTTAACATCGAAACAAATATGTCTTTGAGACCGAACGCGAGAGCGGAGGTCCGGCGCAACCGATACAAGGTTGCGGTTGACGCCGATGAAGGACGCCGGAGAAGAGAGGATAACATGGTAGAGATCCGCAAGACTAAGAGAGAAGAAAACTTGCAGAAGAAGCGACGTGAAGGTCTTCAGAACCAGCAACTTGCAACTAATTTCACTGCTGCTTCTGCTGTCGAGAAGAAGGTATATTCATTTTTCACATTTTTTTTAATTAACTATAGTTTCGGCCTCATTTTAGTAAACGCTAGTTTAATTTGATTGATTTTAATTATATTTCAAAACAAAATTAGGTTTTTTTCCGTACGTATTGCCTATGTTCGAGTGGCGGCCGTTTTGAATCAATTGTGTGTAATCTTCTCCAAATTTGGGCTTGATTTGATCGAAATAGGCTCGTTTTGTTTGATTATTACCTTGACCAGAGTTTGTTTTAATTGATTGTAAGTGTCTATTTACTTTACCTTGTGAAATAATTACTGGTATTGTGAATTCTTTTTCTTATGAATTTTGAGCTTCGTTTGATTGGTTCCATTTGTGAGAACTTATGAGAAACTTGTGACTTCTTTTGTCCAATTCAATTTTAGATTTCAGTGTTTGATTTTAGTTTTGGGTTTGTGATTAGTTTTTCTCTTAAAAGTAGATCAAATGTGCAAGTCATGATTCTTGTTCATCAAATTTATGACTGCAGTTGGAACATCTACCATCAATGGTCGCTGGTGTTTGGTCTGAGGATAGTAATCTACAGCTCGAGGCTACCACTCATTTCCGAAAACTGCTGTCAATTGGTGCGACTCTGGTCCTTATGATTCACGTTGTGTATGCCAATTGCCAAATTTGTATGTTTCTTGTGTTCTATCAATATTGAACCCCTCCTTTCCTTCTCCTTGCATCAGAACGCAGCCCGCCAATTGAAGAAGTTATACAATCTGGTGTTGTTCCTCGCTTTGTGGGGTTTCTTAAGAGGGAGGATTTCCCACAACTTCAGGTATAACTTAAACCTTTTGTCCATTAGCTTCTTAGATGTGAGAGTTCATTTTAAATTTCTAATGTTCCAATTGGTAAGCACTGTATGTGCCAAGGTTATGATTAATGGAAGTACTTAAGATTTTATCTATTTTTAAAATTCTTTCAGTTTGAAGCAGCTTGGGCTCTTACAAACATTGCGTCTGGGACATCTGAGAACACTAAGGTGGTAATTGATCATGGGGCTGTTCCGATATTTGTGAGACTTCTTGGTTCTCCAAGCGATGATGTCCGTGAGCAGGTACTTGCTAAAACCAGGACTAAATCATGCTGACATGGTTTATATTTAATTTTCTTAGCTGTTTTCCTTTTTATTGCCTCTTTTTCTGTTGGTATTTCTTTGTGTTATTTGCTGAGGATGATCAATTAATTAGCTAAGCTGGCATTAGTAAGTATGAGCATGGGAGTTGCTGTTGATGCCCTTTTCTTTTCCTTTGAACTACACACAGGCTGTGTGGGCATTGGGAAATGTTGCTGGTGACTCTCCTAGATGCCGTGATCTTGTTCTTAGTGAAGGAGCTTTGCTCCCTCTGCTGGCT
Source organism: Khaya senegalensis (assembly GCA_032402905.1). NCBI lineage: Eukaryota > Viridiplantae > Streptophyta > Magnoliopsida > Sapindales > Meliaceae > Khaya > Khaya senegalensis. Next base: position 9,971,266 of record CP135555.1, on the reverse strand, counting down.
CAGCTGAATGAGCACGCCAAGCTTTCAATGCTGAGAAATGCTACCTGGACTCTTTCAAATTTTTGTCGAGGAAAGCCGCAACCACCTTTTGACCAGGTTTGAGTTTATGACAAGTTATTATTACTCTAATATTGACCGAATTGTGGATTTGTTGTTGCTATGGTTGATGGGATGTTTGTTTGGCATTTTTCTACAAAGTAGGTTAGGCCTGCACTTCCAGCACTTGCACATCTTATTAATTCAAATGATGAAGAAGTCTTGACTGATTCATGTTGGGCACTCTCATATCTTTCTGATGGCACAAATGACAAAATCCAAGCTGTTATTGAAGCAGGTGTATGTCCTCGACTAGTTGAGTTTCTGGGGTGAGTCTTCATCTATTTATGCTATAGTTTTTCTTTTTATTTGGTTTGATGTTGACTAGATCTCTAAACCTATGTACAATTTGTCAGGCATCCTTCCCCTTCAGTACTTGTACCTGCTCTTCGCACAGTTGGCAATATAGTTACTGGAGATGATATGCAAACTCAGGTATAAGATGCTTTAAAGATGCCTTCTTTTAGCCAGGGTGTTTCTTTCTGAAAAACTTGTTAATTGTTAAATGAAATTTTTGTTGTGCTCCAACTAAATTTTACCAAGTTCAAAAATAGTGGCGATGTAAGAGAGACTGATCAAAACTTGTTGAAGTTCAAATTTTATTAGTTGATTGATGTTTGGTTGCCATTCAGTGTGTTATCAACTATCAAGCACTGCCGAGCCTTCAGAATCTGTTGAGTGGTAATTATAAAAAAAGCATTAAAAAGGAAGCCTGTTGGACTATCTCCAATATCACTGCTGGCAACAAGGAGCAAATTCAGGTAAATATACATGTTTATGTTTTCTCAATGATTGTAATATATTTTGATATAAATTAGCCACAGAATTTGCATACATGCTGATTGCTGACTATAAAATTGTATATTAACAATTGTTATGAATGAATTTTTGCAGGCTGTTATTGAGGCTAACCTTATTGGCCCTCTTGTGCAACTGCTTCAAAATGCTGAGTTTGACATTAAGAAAGAGGCTGCATGGGCAATCTCAAATGCCACGTCTGGTGGTACTCATGAGCAAATCAAGTATGAAAATAAATTTTTGACTATTCTTATTTAGCTTGGGAAATATTATTGTCTTCACATATTATTTGTCTTTGGTGGTGACAGGTACCTTATTAGTCAAGGGTGTATCAAGCCCTTGTGTGACCTTCTCATATCTCCTGATCCAAGAATTGTTACAGTTTGTTTGGAAGGTCTTGAAAACATTTTGAAGGTAGGAGAAGCAGACAAGAATTTGGGCAACACTGGAGGTGTAAATCTCTTTGCTCAATTGATTGATGATGCTGAGGGATTGGAGAAAATTGAGAATTTACAGTCTCATGATAATACTGAGATTTATGAGAAGTCTGTGAAGCTTCTTGAGACGTATTGGTTGGATGAGGAGGAGGAGACAATGCCACCAGTGGATGCTTCCCAACCTGGTTTCCAATTTGGTGACAACGGGGTTCCTAATGTTCCTTCTGGTGGATTCAATTTCAGCTAGAGGTACTAGTTTTTTTTTTGGGTCACTTATTTTACTGGTTTGATGTAAGGTCTGTGATGTCGATTTACTTTTCTGCCCATCTGCATGATTAGAGCCCTTGAAGCATTATAGTAGCTAATTACTATTTCTTTACTGTTTTTCTTCAATTAATCCAGGAGTTTTAGCTGCTTTCGTGTGGAGTCCTTGTGAAGTATGATGGGACGATAGTTGGGTTCTGGTTAGGCATTGGTTGTCGTCATATTTGGGTCCTGTTTTAGTCCAATCTCAGGTGTGGTTTGAGTTTGGAGGTGGACTAGCTCGGATTTGACCAATGCTAAACATAAAGAAATAGCTTGAATATATTATGAGATTGGTGATCTGCCGATGCAATAAGTTAAGGAAGCAGTGTATTTTCAGCAAGTGATTCTATTCATGGAGATTGGTTGTGTCATAAAACAAATATAATCTGCTTTAGTTTTGTCTTAAAGAATGTCGCGCTAGCTTTTTCACTGTAATAATACTTCTAGTATATTTCTTTAAAAATTGTACGCTGCAAACATCTGCTGTGCTGTCTTTGTTACTCTGAAAATTCGTTTGATCATAACATCGTTATACAGTCTGGTGTCAATGTTGAAAGCTGTTCAAAAGGCTTTATACTGAATGGAAAAAGTGTGTGTGTGTGTGTGTTATTTGATTGCTGATCTCTTTTTTTTTTTAAACTTCATCTTGAAGTGGTTCCATCAAACTAGTATTGTATCTGTTGATGGAGTCTGCACCGATCAGGTCAGGTGTACCTAAGTGGGTAATGGTTCAACTTTTAACATGTTCTTGGTAACTGAGAAGCATACAAAAAACCAATTTTTGACATGAATTTGTGTTGCCAAGAAGTGCTCCAGCTTTTCTCCTCGAAGCACGAATTGTCGTTTTAGAGAGAGAGAGACATGAATGCACTGCTTTTGATGAAAAAAAAAACGCTTAAACAGTCTGTAGCGTTGGGGGAGTGAAAATCCCATTTCACCATTAATATTGTGGCAATGGAGAAAGTGCTTTTCTAAATGACACAACGGCAGACATAATCTACTTTTCAGGCTCTCGGGTTTCCCGTTTGCAATTAAAAATAATATATTATTATTAGTATTGTTGTTGTGTTAAAAGGGTGTTGGGGATGCTTTTTGTCATTTTTCTTTTCATTTTGCCGTTGATTTTATTTATTATTATTATTATTATTATTTGGTTTAGGTTTTGATATGTAGTAGTTATTTTCGTGGTTGCATTTGCAAAATGTGAATCGTAATCATTCTTTTGCCTTGAAACCCCATGAATTGCATCCTAGTCTCTGATACAAGCAAATATGTTTTTTTGGAGTTTAGATGCTCTACGATTATGTGCTGGCCGCAAGCTGGATAATTATATTTCTGGACTTAGATAAAGCCGAATGCAGGATTTTAAGCAGCAGTATGTGTAGTAGTAATATTATGCATTTGACTGTCCATCCAAGTCATATATTTTTAAAATCATACAAAACATTCCTTGTACTTTGATTGAGAGGTTGGCCCAACAACAGTAGCACATCAATTCTCTTAAACAACCATGACTATAAATAATTAAAAAAAATAAAAAAACACCCAGCTCTCCTTTATTGCTGCCACGTGGATTACTACCTTCTCCATATATATATATATATATATTTTAGAGTGGGCCAGCTATCACTTGGCAGCCGAGACTATTTTCGTCTTTCAAAAACCCCTTGCCACTGATTTAGGGGTTTTGTGCCTCTCGTTTTTCATTTTTGGATGTCGGTTTATCGGTTTTTTTTTCTTTTAAGAGCAAAAACAAAAACCCATTTTCTATAATGAATTTGTGTTTGGTAGAAATGAGTGTTTTTCAGAAGTAGCTCTCTCTCTCTCTCCTTCTGTTTCTCATACTCTCTCTGTGTTTCTTGTTCAGAAACTTGAAAAGGTGTGAGCAGATTATGAAGCTTCAATATGTTGTGATAACCTTCTTTGTTTCTGAAAGCAAAAGCAATTCAAACTATACCCATAATATGTTTCTGGCTTTTTTTTTTTTCAGAAATCATCGTCTAAAGTTGAAGAAGAAGAGATCGATGCATCGTCATGAATGAGAACAACTACTTCAAGTGTTGTACAGATTGCAAGACCACGAAGACACCTCTGTGGAGAGGTGGCCCGGCTGGACCCAAGGTGAATCTCCGCCTTTCATCATGATCTTGCTCAAGTCTGTATTTTCATTTTCATTATCAAGCATCTCTGAATTTCAAACTGAAGGAGATTCATTTATCTGGATTTGGGTAGGAAAGGTTATGTTTTTTGATCTTGGTTTTTATTTTTAGTTAATTTTTTTTAAATAATTCTTCCTTGTTTATGATTTTTTTTCATCTGGGTTTGTGATATAAATTAATGGTTTTTTCTGTTAATTTTTGGTTTTTTTTTTTTTTCACTTTTACAGTCATTATGTAACGCGTGTGGGATCAGATACAGGAAGAAAAAGAGAGTTATCGAGAGCCTGAAGAAGAGATCAGAGAAGAAAAAAGACAAAACAACACCACATGGTACAAATGCTTCTGCAAAAGTTGTTTCTGAGAAAGTTGATAGTAGTAGTAGTAACGCTAGTGTGAATAATGGATTAAGTGATTGTTTAAAAATGCGGTTACTGTCTTTGGGGAAAGAAATGCTTTTGCAAAAATCTCCATCGCCATCTCCAGCACTATCGGTAGTAGTGAAGAAGCAAAGATGCCAGAGAAGGAGAAAGTTGAAAGAGGAAGAACAAGCTGCTTTTTCTTTGATGGCATTGTCTTGTGGTTTTGTTTTTGCTTAGCGGGGGTGCGTTGATACCCATTAATACAACTTTCAGTAGGACAGGTAGGGAGCTTAGTTTTTGTTGTTCTGAAAATGAAATCAAAATAGCAACTTTGTTAATGGTATAGTTGCAGGTTGACTGGTTGGATGCTAGACCATTCCTGTTTTGGTTGATATCTTAAGTATTTGTAAATTATAATTCGGAAGGAAGTATGAAAATTGTTTATACAATCTTGTCTGTCTTGTCCGTCCTTCTGGTTTTGTCATGCAATGTCCAAAGAAGATCACATCATCGTCAATGCAGTCTTGCTGACTGGTACTACATTAAAAGTTGAGGTAATTCCTTCATGGCTATGCTGGGATTTTGGGATTCTCGAAACAGAGCCATTTATTTCTAGTTGATGATAACTGTTAAACGTCAAATGAAATACAAGTAGATTAGTAGAAATAAAAAGAGGGTGAGTGTGTGTGTGTGCGTAAAATATTTTGACTATATTTCTTCCAAGTCGGGTGGGCTTTTTCTTCTTTGTAAAATGAATCACATTTGGGCCTACGAACCCAAAAAGTTGTTAGAAAATGGAAAAAAGTCAAATGTTGACGAAAATGACTAGTCACACTTAAAAACGTTCACGGCATCCAAAGGAAGGAAGGAAGGATTGCTTGAGCTGGTGGTGCATTGCAATGGGGGGATACGTATTTTCTTGACTGCACAACTCTCTGTCTCCAGCTCAGGCAACTCATGATTTCACATTTACGTTATTACAAAAATATAGAAAAACGGAAGAAGGGTGGGAGGCTGCGTAGCCTAGTAGCGAGGAATATGGATCGGATCTCTAGATCCGCTAGTTGTGGGTTTCCATAATCTCCCAAGCGACATAGTTTCTTGCTCCACATGATCATCTTTCCTTCAACTATTGACACCGAAACGAGACAGTTTCTTTTCTTGCACTCACTCTTTCTTAAATACTTTTTTGTTTTCCAAGTTTTGTATACAAATGAGATGAGCTTGTTTTCCATGTTTCAATTCATTTCCAGGCACGTTTCCTTCTCTCTCTCTCTGTAATCAGTTTCTACGTGTTTGGAAGCTAAGAAAGTAAGAGCAAGTTGGAAAAAGTCTTGAATTTTTTGTCCTGCCTCTGTTTTCTTAATGCAATATGAAAATAAATAAATGCATACGCACAAATGAAGTGTACGTGGTATTTTTGTTTTCTGTAATGCATTCATTTTCTAACGAACCCGCTTGAAAATTTTGGTATAAAAAAAAAATTGTAAAATTTTATGAGTTTAAGATGCAATTAAATGTTGATTCAACGTAATTGTTCAGTTTAATGAAACAGGTTGTTCTTGTTTTGCAGAAATTGAATTTTAGTCCCGAACTTTTGTTTGTGATTCGGTAACCTTAGTATGTAAGTAGCCATTGATCTCTCTGATTGTGAACTGTATTTTTTGAGAAGATTTGGCTTAGAAATGTTTTGCATAAAGTTTCTGCTTCATTGTTCATAATTTGGGATTAAAGTTCATGTTTTGATTGATGGATTTCTTTTATTTATTGTTTGCTATTATGAATTGTACAACTCTCTGTTATTTGAGATTTGTGGAGTCTATGAGGCAAACTTTATTTTCTGCTTTGATGTGAACGGTAAGGGGCAGGCGCCAAAGTGTAAGTCACCACCTCAAATAAGCCAGATTGTTTAATCAGATTCAAATGAATGAGAGCTTCTGATTTTCTCAGTTCTTAAATAATGAAGAATTACGTTTTGAAATCTTTTTTTTTTTTACTTACTTATACAGTTTAGCAATCAAAAATGGATGAAGTTAGATATCTTTTCTTTTTATAAGCTTGTCGCTCATCACATGCTAACTGAAAGTACTAAAATAATGTGTCTAAGGTCTGAGTTATAAGTTCTGCATTTCAATTTGGTATACAATATACAATTTTGTTGTATGGGACATATATGATAAATATTATGTCAAACTCAGTTTCATTATATCTGTTCTGTTTCATCTTCAGGTTATAGGCAATCGCTTGGGTGATGCATAATTTTTCGACTGTTGGAATCTTGCTCTGTTATAGTTGTTGAGTTCAGATGAGGGCAGTTCCAATGTGCTCTTCGATCTTGCAAGCTCCTGGAGGAAGAATTAGTACCTTAGCTAATTTTTGTTGCAAAAGTTTCCCCAGTTTCAGTAGAAGTTGTGGACAGGGTTCTAGCTTTACGTTTAGCACCAAAACCTATGGGCTTGAAGGTGGATATTCATATAGTAAGAGGTGGACTAAGAGACCTACCATAACTACCGAAACAGAAGCAAGCAACAAGATTACTCAGAGCAGTAAATTAAGCAGAATCAAGCATAAATATGTTTTAACAAGTACACCGACAAATGTAAATAAAACAGAAATAAGTGAATTTCAAAGAATTCAATACTGTGATATTCAACAAAAGGTTGCTGAGAACAAAGACTTGGCCAACCTTGTGACAGTTATTTTTTTCGATATTGAAACTACAGGCCTTAGCAGAGAGAAGGAACATATCATTGAGATTGCACTTCAAGATCTACTGGGAGGTGAAAATAGCACATTTCAGACGCTAGTGAATCCCAAACGATATGTTCCAAACCCACATGTTCACGGCATTACAACCCATATGGTGTGCAGACCTGATGTTCCAAGGTATGATTTTTCCTAAGTTTCCTAGTAGTTTTCATAGTTTTCTTCCACCCAATTGTGAAATCAAGTCTTATAGTAAAACACTTCTCCTTTAGGTGGCCTAGGGTTGTCATTAACATGGTTTCGTGGTGATCATTTTCATTCTTTATGGGAGTTGCAAATGCTAGTTTTACTGCTAAAAATAGAGTTTGTATGAAAATGGGGATGGATGAGTCTTTAAGTATTTCTGAGATCATCTCAGTAACGTTTAAGATGCTGGATCTGCATAGCTATCAGCATGCATGATTAAGGGTCAGGTGTAAGAAGAATCAAATAGTCATTCCTTCTCTTTTCTCCCCCGTTGAATTCTCTAAAAGTGGATTTCTCCATCTTTTATAAATGAAAATGGTCAGTAGCTTTGGATAATCTACTTCCATGAACTTGACTTGATGCTAGGTTGAATTTCTTTCATATTTCCCCCGCTTTTTTTCAAAGAATAGATAATGTAGGTTGTCAAGTTCTTGATATGTTTTTAGGAATCTGTATTGTTCTTCATTTTATTCTTTTTTGTACGTAGACTAAGAACCATTTGCTCTTCAAATTAGATGGTTGAGCATTAACTCAATTGGTTTGTTTAACATTGTTTTCATACATTTTTGTTCAATAAATTTCAGTGCGAATATGTCACTTGCTGATCTGCAGATGAATTTTGAACAATTGCGTAGTATTGTACTTACAGAATTACTATTATGCATTTGTAGGATGGAGGACTTGATACCAGTCTTACTGCGGTATGTCAAAAGCCGTCAGAAACCTGGGGGCTATGTAATGTTGGTTGCTCACAATGCTCGTAGTTTTGATGTGCCCTTTCTGATTAAGGAATTCAGTCGTCACTCATACGAGATTCCCCCAAATTGGCTATTTGTGGACACGCTTTCTCTGGCCCGGGAACTGATGAAGTCTGGAGGTCACGCAATCTCTCTCTCTCTGTTCGTGCATGTCTCTGTTTGCATTTGTGCATCAATTCAGTAGAGTCAAAAAATTGATATTTTGATATTTGATGTTGTCAAAACAGGATCGTATATTCCCTCAAGAGCATCCTTGCAAGCTCTCCGTGAGCACTATGGAATTCCATTGGTGGGTTCGGCTCACAGAGCCATGTCAGACGTGAAATCCCTGTCGTTGGTTTTTCAGAGACTGACTTTGGACCTGAAGCTGTCATTATGTGACCTAGTTGAAAGATCTTTCACACCCACAGATTTGATCAACGACATCAAGAAGAAGAAGAAGAAAAAATCAAGCTAGCTTAAAAAAAATATTGACTTTTTAATGTTATGTGGGGGCATGTAACTGCCCATCAATTTGTAACTTTTAACTCAAATTCTTATCAATAAGAACACAGTAGCCATTATTTGTTCTGCTGCCACCATTTATAATGATGTCTCTGTAATGTGCAAAATAAAGTGTCGATGATGGTTTTTGAAGATTAAGAGACTGATTTGAAGTTGAAATTTGGACCAGTTCATAAAATAGAGAGAAAAATTTAGATGTCCGAGGGCAAACAAAGCTCTGCCTTTCATGAGAATCGAACTCAAGAACTCCCGCTTACTAACCGGGTGTTCTTACCCATTGAGCCACGGATGGCATTTCATTGGTGCACATATTCTTTAATACAAATATATATAATATTTTCCAATATAATGAGTGAATAAAGTGGAAAACCACAAGGCTGTTCGCTGTGCTGTTTTGACATACTTGAGAGTGACCTATTTAATATTTGTAGGTAAGAATCCAATTATCCCAGAGTAGAAAAATTTACTTGGTCCTTTAAAGTGAGCAAAAATGTTTCATGAATCGTGCCGGCTCTCTATCAAAATCTATTGATAAATTGACAAGACCGACGTAATTCTCTAGCATTTTACAGCTAAAAGTTAAGAAAGCCGAAGATTAGTCCAATAATTGGATTCTTTTCCTCATTTTATTACACAAAAAAATTTGTTACAAACAAATCAAATACCTCATTAGATGGGGCACAACACCCACCAAAGTCGTCCCATGTGTATCAGATGAATGGATTCCAGTAGATGAAAAAGGAACAGAATACAATTTAAGCAACTATACATTTTTTTTTTCCACCCTATCAAAGAACTCACCTAATCTGGTATGTGTAAATGGGGCAAATTCAAAACTACTTGGATCTTTTTGCTAGGGTCACAACAATGTATAAGTGATTCATGGCCATAATTAAGTTGCGGATCAGAAGATTATTTCCTTGAGGATTAGGAGGACCAACATGACAAAGCACATAATAAATAGTACTGTAGCACACATTACCATCCCTCCTTGTTTTTGCGTTCTCTCCGCCTGCAAGCCCATCAATCAAACACTGGACCTTAGCATACAAGTGGAGGCAAGAGAGAGAAGCTTAGGGAAGAGAAAGTACCTTCTGCAGTTGTTTGAGGCCTTCTTCAACCGTAGTCGCTACATTTTGAATGTTATAGTCAATCCGATCAACGATAGTGCCCTGTTTGGAGATATATTACATCAATGACTGTGGCTTATAGAAAGGGTTCAGGACTTATTAGATGATGAACAATGTCTAACCTGGTCTATTACGAGTACTGATAGATCCTTCATAATTTGAGCAAGCTCATTTACTGATTCCACAACCTACCGAAAGTTACAATTAAAGGAACATATTAGTTGGCTGCTAAAGAAAAAACAACTGGACAACATAAACTACAAAAAGAGGGTGAAAAAAAAGCTTCCACTTGCCTGTTGGATTTCTCTCTCTCTTTCTACCGTAAATGCCTCACTTTTTTTCAGCTTTGCCATTTGATGCTCATTAAACACCTAAAATTTTTGTGTATTGATATAACAATTCAGTTTAAGTAAACATGTACAAAAACCAGAATTATCCAAAGACAATATTTAATCCATGAAGGAACTTTAAAAAAGTAATAGTAATAAAAAACGACCAAAGGCAGAAGGGTTGTTACAACACAAATTAGAGCTCAAATTGTCAGTACACAATCTGCAACAGGAATTTTGTACAGCACAAGAATTTTGCATCACAATATTATGCAAGCCAGTGTTACAAGCAGTTAATCAAATAACAATATTTTTATGAGGGAAAAGGAAAAACATCCACATACCATGTCATCCAAATCATCATCTTCCATTTTAGATCTACTTCCGTTTAGATTCATCTCTAAATCAACTCCATCTTGACCCTGCATCACAACAACAATATAGGAGAATGCATAAAACAATTCATAACTCCTAAGGAGTTCAATACCTACAAGAGATCAGTTATCAATGACTAAGAGAAAAAAAGCAGCAGCGAGCAAACCAAAAGGTATACCATATCCATGAACAGAATAGTATGCCAAGACCCCAAAAATACAGCAGTATATAGCACAGACACTATGTACAAAATCGCAAGGGTCACCATATACAAAGTCACGGCTATAAATGAATTTGTATGTTATATTACTAAAGATGCAAAGCTCTACTGGTTCGATAGGCTTCTAAGGGAAAATTCTTCACACACCTCTTTTTGCAGCCTGAGGCGCTTCAAATAAGTTGACTGCTTCTTACGCAGCTCCATAGAAAGGTTTTGTAGGTCAGTGGCAAGAGATCGCTGCAATAGAAAAAGCACACATAAGCGTAATTCACCAGAATAGACAACCTTTTGAAGACCACAATCGCACATATTGATGATGCCATATTAAAAGTAATTCTAATTTCTTTTCCTGATATGTGCCTAGGAGTTGGGACAAAAGGCCGAACGAATGCAGTGCACAGGCAGTGACAAGAAACATATCATCAACAGGTAATTCAGAGGCTCCCAAGTCATACCTGCACATTTTTTCTAACATTTGAATCTTCAGAAGGTCCAGCTGCCGAAAGTTGTTGTAATCTCTTCTCTGATCTCTTCAAAAGGTTTGTTATTTCCTGGGTAAGAGATTCGATAACACGTTGATCTTCTTTACCATCTCCAAAAGACGGCATTAAAGCCTTAGCATGAGCCCTGGCTAACTCAGACATTTTTGTCCGTGCACGTTGCACATTTGCCGCAATTTCTTCGGATACATCCACCCAGGCTGGTGGAAGACCCACTGTAACTGCACCTTTACTGCAGCACAAAACATTTTTTTCTTTGTAATTTCCCCGCCATAGAACTTTACAACAAGAATGGATTTCAATTGAAGTAATACTAACAGGTAAACTTGTCATAGTTACAAAAGCCAACCAAGCATAATATAGACAGTAATCTATGTTTAAACACCTTTATCACTGTTCTCTTCTTTTTGAGGGATCTTATTGGAGTCTGCTGATGGCTGTCAGATATCTTCCAAAATTTGAGGATTCCTACAGGTTAGATGCTACAGAGTATATCTCAAGTCCTTGAGACCTTTCTCATCACCATAAAAAATTACTTAGATTGACCTTTCCCTTATTCATGTGCCATATTGCCACACATTTCAAATTTAGAATGCAAAAGTTTTGCACGTCCAGACATCAATAGAGCCCAGTAACACGCTCACAACCCAGTCAACTCAATACAGAATATGTCGAACAACTCAGAACTTCCAGTTGAACTAAATCTCTCTTCTCCAAGTTAAGGCTAGACGTTTCACATTTTATACTGACCAATTGATATGTTTTCGGAAACAAGTAAAAGAACTTAATAACTCAAAACCAAGGCTTCAAACCCATCATCCACCCGAAGAAAAATCCATCTCTAACAATTTATTTTTCCTGCTTATAAGTTACATAACCAGCTACATTAATCATTTTATAATTATACATTTCATCCATGTACTTAATACTCTTTAAATCATCCACGTAACTTCTTGAATACTAACAGATCATAGACTTTTAAGATCAATCGAATCATACATTATAGTTTATTTACAAAATAATAATAATAATAATAATAATTCACTTGTTCGCTTATTCAGCTAAAGAACTACTACAATCGATAAAAAATGAAAAGCGAACACTCGATCTCAAAGTTTTCAAAATTAAACGATTTATTCATAAAGAAAGTGACCTTGAATTGCCGGGATCGACGGTACTGAGAGGAGCGTAATTCCGATTCGAATTCAAGAGCGAGGAGCTGACGAGCTCGATCACCGGTCCGTTCCCTGAGCTTTTAGACGACGAGCTCGTCGGGGCTCTAACCGCCTTCAACGCATCCCTGTATCTTTTGTATATCAAAGTACGATTTCTCGTCGCCATTTTTCAAAAAAGCTAAACAAAACAAAGGAACGAAATCTAATTAAGGATCGGAATTCGACGTCGTCTTAGATCTGATGAAGAAGACAGGGGTAGGGTGTTCTCCTCCGGTCACGTGCCGCCGAAGTTGCAGTGTTGGCTGAACGACGTGGTGTAATTTAATTTATTTGACAGTCAATTGGAATTCCGTTCGATTGGTTAACGCCCAAAGAAAATGGAAAAATATAATACTGCTCTGCATCTGCCCTGCCCTGCCCTGTCCTGCCGTTCCGTTTAATGTTCAGTGTTGGTTGGGTCGGGTTCAAGTTACTTCGACCCGGTTTTTGATCCAATCGGATCTTCTCATCATTACTACTACTACTATTATTATTATTTTTGTTTTGCTTACTTTAATTAATAATTAAAGAATAATCCCTCATAAAAATATATAAATAATCAAATACTAAAATTCTGTTATCCAAAATACCTAAAAAAAAAAAAAGAGAGAGAGAGAAAACCGACAAAAAAATCGATGAACAATGTAAAATAACAGCACAACCCCAGATAACACTTTCTCTGTCTCCAAATCCCGAACCCACCCATCCATCATTGATTTGATTCTCTGTATTTCTCTTTCTCTTCGTCTCTCTCCATCAAATTAATTTCTGGGTTTTGATCAAAATCCGAACTTGTATTTATTTCAAGATCAAAATCTTTGAGAAATCTTCCAAAGATTGTTTCTTTCTTTAAGCTTTGAAGGAGTTCATACATTAAAGATGGATGCTGATTCATGGAGTGCTCGTCTTTCTTCAGCTTCAAAGAGATACCAATCTGCTCTGCAATCACGATCCGGTTAGCTCGTGAATATATAGATATATATATATATATATATATATATATATATTTGGTTATTTTATGTGGGTCATTTGGGGTATTGTTGAGATATGGGAAATATGAAATTTTATGTTGAAAAGTATGGGATTTTATTTATATTTGTTTGTCTATTTCCTTATGATTATGATATTATTATATTTGATTCTAGAGCGGTGTGGTTTAGCTTTAACTTTTTAATCACAGTTGATTATAGTGCGGTATTTGTGTGTAAAGTTTCTGTTTGTTTGCTGAGTAATGAAGTGAAAGGAAAGAAATTGAAAAATTGAGATGGATCATATGTTCAAGAGTTGAGATGTCGAAAACATGTGCACATTTGAGCTTATAACAACTTAACATGGAAGCTTTAATTTTAATGACAAATGTTAAGCTTGGTTGCTGAGAATCTGTAGCAAGTATTTAGCTGAGATCGATGGAAGTTGCCGGTTGTTATAGAAATGAAGCAAAGAAGAAAGGATCAGAATTATTTTATGGTTTTTCATATTCTTTTTTTCTGATTAAAATGGTGACATTTGGTTGCAGATATGTTCATGCGTTTAGAAGAAATTGATGGAGATGATGATATAAGGGAGGAATTTCCATGCCCATTCTGCTCGGAGTATTTTGATATTGTCGGCTTGTGCTGCCATATTGACGATGAGCATCCTGTGGAGGCAAAGAATGGGGTATGTTGTTACAGTTAGATTAAAACTTTTGGATGTTTCTTTCCTGAGTTTCCTGTTCAGTTCTTATATCTAGTTCTAGATAATACTTGATGCTTAATATTTTTGTTCATGAGATAGCTTATTGATGATGTATGAGAATACAAATGCGTATCTATAAGTTATTGCTTTTGATTATTCAGCTCTCTCCATATCTGGAAAGACATAAGTTGATGTTAACAATGAGACCAGAAACTTTTAGTGTGTTGACTCAAGTTAAATGCATACCCACCAATGAGCTTTATTCAGCTACTGAGAAGGCTTTTCTCCGTTAGAAGATGGGGGTTAACCTCTCATATTCTTCACCCTATGGGTGAAATGGGATGGTGTAGGATAGAATTGTTTGTGTTACTGGAAATTATTGTCCAATTGACCTAAAAGAGTAAGTACCAATTTGGAATAGCTTGTCTAATGGTCAAAAGTGATTTTTTTATTTCAAAAGCTCTTTTTCTTTTTCTTTTTTTTTTTTGTGTCATACGGTTGTGAGTGGAGAAGAGCTTATGGAGATTTAGAAAATCCATTTTATATCTATTAGGAGATTTACAAATATTGGGTTTTGCACTTTTGTTAAATTGTTTTGAAAACACCCTTATTTTATTTTAAAAATTTTACTTATTTATCTCATAGCATAATCTTAAAAAACTTGTCTAGTTAGGTACTTACATAATTTTTGCTAAGAGAAGTGCTTAACAACCAAACAAGCAATACAGTTTTTGTGAATTAGTTCCTTCAGTGTGTTTGGACTATTGGAAGTTTGATTGTTTTACTTTGGAATTTCTTGTTCTAAATTGGATTAGAATTCATGTATTTCCCATTGGGAAGAAATGCTTATTAAGTCTTACTGATGACGGGGGCTTGTTCTCTGCAGGTTTGTCCAGTTTGTGCAATGAGGGTTGGGGTCGATATGGTTGCCCACATAACCTTACAACATGGAAATATGTTTAAGATATCCTTTTTCCCAAAGGTCTGTTTGTGTTGAGGGTTTCTGGCTTCTTGCCTTGCTTTGTTCTTCATTTTTTTTTTTTATGTACTTGATCATGATATAATATGGCGAAGCATACAGCATCCAAGTGCTTCAAAACTAACTTTTCATGCATTGTCTTTGCAACAGAGGTGAAATGGATTTGGAATCAGATTAGTGCCAAGTAACCATGGTGTCTCTTCATCCATGCAAAAGTAAAATAAAGAGAAAAGGAAAAACTTTAAAACATATGGACCATCTATAAAGGAAGATTGGTTTTTCTCGACCTTGACGTTGTTTTCCTTCCTTTTGATCTTTATCCTCTGCCTCCAGTTTTTCAGATCATTGTGCATTTCCACACTTTTTGCTTCTGCTTCTGTCACATATATACATTAGGTTGCTTATGTGTATTTCCAGTAAGCTGGAGGTAATCCTGATACAAACAAAAATTATTGACTTTTCAAGATACTTGAGTTTGCTTTTCATCTTTATTGATCTTTAACCCTGTTTTCATCTTCAAGGTATTCTCATGCCATTTCTAGAATTCATGAGTCACTCTGCTATAATCATGATGTACATTTGACATAATGTTGTGAATTCCTTAATGAGTGGTTACGTGCAGCGCAAGAGGAAATCACGTAGAGTTGGTGCTCATTCAACACTTTCCTTGTTGAGGAAAGAGCTGCGGGAGGGAAATTTACAATCCCTTTTTGGGGGCTCTTCTTGTATAGTTTCATCATCCAACGCGGCTGATCCGCTATTATCTTCATTTATATTGCCTGTTGCTGATGATTCTGTTACTGTTCAGTCTCACTTATCAACTGCTATTAACTCAGCCAAGAAAAACTCTGTCAAGAAAGTGCCAGAACGGTATGCTCCCTTCACTCATTCTCCTTGGTGGTTTTTTCACAACTTTGTGCTCTGTGATCATTATGCTAGAATCGTTTTATATCCTGTCATGTTACTGAATACGTTCTCTAAACAAATCAATCTGAAGAAACTTTGGGATTACAGCGTGGTTTATGTTTAAATCATATTGGTTGTGTCAAACTCAACAATTTCTTCATTTTTCCTGATCTAATAATTTAGTTTTTAGTGACAGAAATGTCCAGTCATCTCCCCTTTCGCTTAAGGATCAGGAAGAGAAGGATAAAAGATCTGAGTTTGTTCAAGGGTTGTTGTTGTCCACCATTGTTGACGATATCTTATGAAAGATAAAACTGCAGTGCTTGCTGCTGCGGCAGTGAACTTGGAATTTACAACCAAATGCGCTGCAATCTATGGATGGACTGTAGTTAAAAATATGCCCCAATGTACTAAACATAGAGTGTTGAATAAGGTGTAGTATTATTGAGTGTAATTTATGCTGCAGGAGTATGTTCCTTGATAGGCCTGAACAGAATTTCCATGTCACCATTCAATCTTAAGAGCATAATTGAATGGTAAAGAAAATAAAAATAAAAATAATTTCTCTAGGTTCTTTTCCTTTCAAGTTTAGTAGTAATGATCATTATGCTCATTCCAAAGATGACGAGGAGATAAGTTTATATTTATTCAATATTTCTAAAAATAAAATATCACACAGCGACAACAAATATGATCAGCAATGGAATAGTTTTGGCTTGCTACAATGATGAACACAATGGAGGAGCCGTTTATTTTGGCCCTTAAATATCAGTTAAATTATCTCTATGAACAAGTTACAATAAAAATTTTGCCTATCTTCCTAACAAAAAAGAGATGATGCAGAGAGAAAAACTCCCCTCTGCATTATTCCTAGAGACCTAAACTTAACCATTGCGGCAGACGCGTGTCCATGATTCTCTTCACTACGTCTTTTACGAAAGTATCGAAGCAAGATGAGCAATGATCTTTCATCAGACTTGTCTGTCCAGCTGCTACTCTTTCGACATGTGAACAAATAGATGGTGGGTGCACAATGTGGATCTCATTCCTGTGTTCCAGTCCACAAGCAGCTAAAATCGTGTGTGTAGAACTACTTGCAATGTCCTTGAAAGTACTTTGATCTGCATCAAAGAAAATGATGCTGTTTGGTCATTTTCAAGAGCATGGCAGATCAAAATTTGTTTAACACAATTATGGCATGCTAATACTGATCTCAAATACAGACCTAGTTATAACTTTTCCCATCTAAATTTGTGAACGAAAGATTTGATTGCCTGAGGTTTAAAAAAATGGAACGTCCATACCTAATTCAATATCTCTGGACAAGTTTTTCAAATGGCTTTTGACAATTGATTGCAATTGCTCCTTTGCTACATAACAATCACCCTCATCTTTAGC
Organism: Khaya senegalensis; assembly: GCA_032402905.1. Lineage (NCBI taxonomy): Eukaryota > Viridiplantae > Streptophyta > Magnoliopsida > Sapindales > Meliaceae > Khaya > Khaya senegalensis. The sequence goes on along the minus strand of CP135555.1, from coordinate 9,954,169 downwards.
CGTGAAAGAAGGCAGACAGCCATCAGAACCAACGTTTGATATGCCGCTGTACTGATGAAATTGCTCATAAGAAGGTATCGAATTGATCCCAGCAAGTTCAGGCCACAATGTGAAATTGACAGACCCATTTGCAGTAGTGATAGTTGGATCCTGAACTGCCTGCCTTCTCAAATGGCTTAATCTTGGAGCAAAGAGATCCCCACTTGCCACCAATGAAGAGGGTTGATGCAATGGCTCTGTACCTTGCGCCCTTGCAGGCTGCACTACTATTTCCCTGCCCTGATCAACTTGAGAGCTCAAAAATTCACTACTCAAATTGGCTGTTGGCGTGCTATCACCACTACCAGCCATAAGATTCATTCTATTGATAGAAAGGAGATTTTGTATGTGCCGGTGTATCCAGCGTCTCCCCGAAAGGGTTGGTGCCCCTGCCCCAAGTCCTGGTGAAGCTGCCTGAACATCTCCAACAGGAAATCTGGGAGATGAAAGATTTCCAGATCCTTGAGAGAATGGCACACGAGGTGAAGACACCAAAGGATCTAAACCTTCCCCAAAACTCACAATGGGTGATGGTCTATTATACAAGTTGGTGGTTGCAGTCCTCTGATCAGTCAACGGATCTTGAGCTTGGAAACTAGATGATCCAAGAGCAACAGGTCTACAGCCATCACAGTACCAATTCCCTTCAGGTACAACCCTCCCAAGGCCAACACAATAGGTGTGTGCCGATGAATCACAAATGTCACACAGTAACATAAGGCCGTCGTCCCCTCCTTGCAGGCATTCCGAACAAATCACATTCTCATAAGGATCAAGATAACTTCTAAGGTCTTCTTCAGATGGTTGATAAACCTGTTTCAGCAGTAATCTCATTTTAGGCCATGATATGAGAATTAAAGTAGAGAAGATAAGACGTGTAAAACAGTGAGAAACAAATAATATACCTGATCCCGCTCAGGTACTTGAATCACCACACTTCTCAAATCAACACCGGCTGTTGATCTTTCCGGCTTAGTAATTGTCTTGAACCTCTGCTTGCACAAAGGGCAACGCGATTCCACTTTCGACCACTCCATGATGCAAGTGAAGCAAAAATAATGACTGCAACTATCAAGGGATCCCCTCAACCTTCTTTTATCTTCCACAGACAAACAAATCCTGCAAACCTGTTTTCCCACTTCATTCCTCACTTCTATCTTCTCCTTACCCTTTCTTCCCGGAGGTTTTCTCTGCTGGCGTAAATTACCATCCTCTTCAATTTTCTTGGAGGAAGATGAATTCCTCAAACTAGTCTTCAAACTTCCAAACAATTGGTTGGCTTCTCTCACTTGTTCTCTCTCTTCCTCTGAGATTGTATATTCGTAGTCAGATGATCCTGAAGATACAGAGTCTGAATCTGAAGGTATTACATACCTTCTCCTTTTCCGACGTAAATTTTTCTTGGTCTTTTCTCTCACAACTATCCTATCATCTACAAAGTCAATATCGTCATCACCCTCATCCCGCCTTTCTTTCTTCCTCAAACCACGATTCCTTCTTCCTTTGTTTCCCAAAGGCTTCTTAGAAAGCATAGATTGACTCCCTTTTTGACCTCTAACAGAACCTTTTGTCCTCAAACCTTTTCGACCCAACTTATTATTCTTCCTCTTCCTATTATTGTTGTTCTTCTTCTTTGTGACCACCAATTCTTCTTCCTCATCCAAACAATCATCTTCATCTGGGGTAAACTCCTCATCCTCATCTTCGTCTTCCTCTTCGTAATCTTCATCTTCATCTTCATTTCCATACAATACCCTTTTCCTCTTTTGTGATGTTTTCACACCAATTTTCCTATTCCCTAAATTACTCTTTTTTGCTTTCAATCTAACCGCCTTCCTGACATCTATCTCCTCTTCTTCTTCCACCTCCTCTTCAAGCAAACTATCAAGACTCTTCTCTGATCCATATCCATCTACAGAAGAGCAATAATCCTCCGATTCCTCTTCAGATACTTCATCTTCTTCATCAGAAACTACATAATCCTCATCCGAATCATCAGAACCCTTATCCTTTGACCTAGCCCTTCTCTTAAAATCTGGCATAGAACCAACCTTCCCTCCTCTTCCCATGTGTTATGCACCCGGAAAACCAATCAAAACCAAGAACCCAAGATTCAACCAAATAAATTCGAAGATTCTTGAATTCCAATCAAATCAGTTTGCAACGTAGCAAAGTAAATTCCAAGATTTTCGAATTCTTTTTTCCTTTTATTTATTGCTTAGGTTCTACTCAAATTCAGTAACAAAATTAATACCCACTTTGCCAGCTATTTCTTCCACCACCATGGATCTAACCTATAACACAGACGAAAAAGAAAAAAAAATCAGAAAACTAAAAATCAAACCCAGATCATAAAAATCAATCACTTTATTTTACAAATTAATATAAAACACTTTAATCATATTAAAAAAAAAAACCCATAAAATAATTACCACTTGATTACAATCTCAAACCTAAGGCTTAAATCTTTCTTGGAAAAGCAAATAAATCATAAACTAACTCAAAAACATCGAATTATCAAAATTCAACCGACACAGATACAAGAAAACAAAAATAGAGAGAGAAAGTGTAGATAGAAAGAGACGGAGACGAGGGTTGTTACCTGTGAGAGAGAGGGGAGGAATAAATCGGTGAAAACAGAGAAAACGTTCGTGGGTTTTGGAAAACGTTTTCTTATTTCAGTTGTTGCGCGTATAAATTTTTTGAAAATTAATTAATCAATTTACATATTACACAAATACAAATATGAATACAAATACAAATACAAATTATTCGTTTGTGCATATTTCAGAAGGGAAGATGATACAAATTTAGGTTAAAACTTTACTTAAATGTCTATGGGCCTATCGTTTCTTGTGAATTTACGAGGATGACCTTGAAATTTGTTGATATGTTAACTGTTATTTTGATTTGGGACGGGATAAGGTAGGCTGGAATCTAGTTTTGTTATTGTGGGGCTCAACAACAAGTGGTCGCCAATTTATTATTTATTATTATTTTTTTAATTTTAATTACTCACAAAAGATCCTATTAAATTATATAGATCAAAATTTTTTAAACTGTGGATGTCTGGCTCGAAGTTTTAAAATTTTGGAAGTCTAACCCACTTCCGGTTTTATTTGTATATGTGTTTTATTAACTGTTCGTGTACGTATGTTCGGTCATTGCTGACGTATGTTATCCGACTTTTTCTGGAATTTACCAAACTATCCTTTCACCGGTTGAAGCAGTTAAACCTAACGTGGAGTCCGTTTAATTGAAAAGATAATGGGTACGGTACGAGACGCACTCAGCGTACCCATCAATTGTCGGCTGGGGAGATATTTTCGTGGCCGTTGATTTTGAGATCGATGTGGTCAACAGCAAGTTAGCTTTATTTTAAGAATAAACATGAGTGGACACGTCATCACCGCCCACCGTTTTCATTGGGTTGTATTTATAATATTTATTTTTTTAAGTTACTGCACGTGCTGAAAATTCGCCCATATCTCTTTTTATTTCCACCAAAATATAAATGATTTTTCGAACATTACTTTTGAGTTCAGCAAGTTGAATGGGCCTATTTTCCAACAGAGCTGGGCTTCAAAGGTGGGGCTTTGGTCCAGAGCTTTTCATTGTGGGTTTAGGCTCTGCTTCAAACTAGCTTCGCCTAAACAATAACAACTCGTATCTTTAAGCGCTTCTCCGATGAATACGCTTATGTGAGTTCGAACAACCTGTACGCCAAAAGGAAAGTGCTTTGGCAAATCCAGTTCTAGCTTGTAGGCTTGTAGCCCATGATTGCATCAAAACTTTTAAATAATCCTCTAATCCCATACATGCCACAGACTCGGTCTCCCCCATTTCTTAATATTAAGCTAAAAACTCTCTCCTTCTCTACAGACTTTTGCGTGTATTTAGTTTTATGTATGTATCTTTAAAGGTTGGAATCACTTTTGTTTTTCTCCACAAAAGTGCTTCTTAGAGAGTTGAGTTGTCCAATTCAATGACTTGGAGTGTTAATGACCACCATATGCCTAGTCTCCCTACTTCTTCTGCCAACAACATCATACCCAAAAATTTTGGGACCATTCTATATTTTGTTTATTGTGATAGTTGAGAGAGTTGATCCACTTATATCTATCTATATATATATATATTATTGAAGAATTGAAATAACATAGATGCTTCGTATAAAAAATGTGAGTCTTTGCATCTAAAAGAGGAACATGATCTGCTTACCTTTTACTCATTTTCTTTGCATTAGATTAGGAAAAAAAAAAGCAGATTGGACATAATAATTTGCCAAGTCATTAGGCAAAATTAAAAAAGAAAACTTTAGAATTGTGTAATTAGGCTTCATTAAGTACAATTATATTCCAATAAATTAACAAATAAAATAAGATGATTATGAGTTTAAACAATCTATGCCATAGAAAATGAAGCTTGAGGGTTCAAGGGGTGAGTAGGACACGTGGGTCGTATGGAGGAGAACTATCAAGAAAATGAAACATGGAAACATAAGTGATTGAACACACTGATTTTGATCGAAATTTGAGATGAACAAGCAATGCAAATTTTAGTGAAACATATCTCCAAAGAAGATGAAGTTGTCTCAGAAATGAAGGGAATGAGATGCATCATCTCATGATTTCTTGAGAATGAACCATAACTTTCTTCTTATATGATAGTGTTTCTTTCTGCCATCTTTAATTCAACTGAAATGATCATCTCTTTCTCTCTATCTCTCTCTCTTATAATATAGAGTTTTGGTAATTACAGTGTTAGATTAACGTTATTAACACAAAAATGGGTGGTAAGGACTCAAATGTTATTCTCTTATACTATATAGTACTAAGAATGAGACCTAAGAGGGGGTTGGCTTGGACCCAATGCATTGACTTCTTTCTTCTCTTTTTTCCCTTCATTTTCTTGCCATCCATACTCATAACTTGATGATTTCTTTTAATAGAATTTGTTAGTGTATTTAATGTGTTTGTGTTTGTGGTTGGGTCTTTCATATCAAACCATTTGGTGGAAAACGAAAAAGGGAGCCCTCCAATTTGTTAACGAGTCTTAATCGTCAACTATCTTTAACTCTTTTAACTTAAATATTAAGCGTTCAACTTTATTTATTATTCATCTTAGGCAACTAATCATGATTTGGAACACAATTTAAATAATAGGGTTAGCACATAAATTACTTCAAAATTTTTTATGTATCCATTAACTTTCTTTTTCATTGCATGCTTGCTGAGGAATCTATCATCTTTTTCTTGAGAATTTAAAAAAAAAAAGATTTTTAACGAGAAAAGAAATAATTGTATATATAAAAAAATGATGATTATGGAATAAAATCAATACATTTCAAATTTAATAATTGAAATAAGTTGATTATAGGATTGTTCTTACTTTATTATTTCTTGAATCAATTGAAAATTAGATTAACTAAAATCGATTTTATTACATTATTATTTAAAATTAAATTTAGGCTTAATAATAAATTATTGATTTTGAACAAAAAATATTTCTAAATTCTTATAAAAAATATCTTACAACAAATATGTGCATTTAAAAAACAAAAAAAAATTAAAAAAATATCCTACTCAAAATTCTATCACAATGAAGATTTTTTTTATCGGTAATTAAAATAAATTTTATTTTTATTTTTATTTTTGTGTTGATAATTAAAAAAAAATTGATGTAAACATTTTATTTGATTTTGTATCTTTTTAACATATCATCATGTTTTTGGGCAGGTATTTTAGGCGGCCCAATGGAGCCCACTTGTTTCAACCGGCCGAGATTGGGCCGGCAGCTTTTTTCCCCCTAACTATGTTACATGCCGGCACCGTGCCTCGGGCCCCCGCGGATTTCTATAATAATAATAATAAAAAAATCAACCAGACCTCTTAGGTTCGGAACCGAGCCACATGTTTGAATACTTTTCGAATGGTGGAGGGAAAGAGCGAGTATTTGACTATTATACCCTCATTCTTGTTACTTATTTTATTCGTACGATTTTCTTTTAATCCGTATGTTTTTATGCATGTAATAAAACATCACACCATTTAGTATTGGACTGCAATCATATTTTTTTTAATTAAAATTATATATTATAAATCAGAATAAAGATATCGATACAAGTTAAATTTTTTAAAAAATACAATATTAAGGTAATTATATTTTATAAAATTGAATCTTTTAAAAAAAATTAAAAATACTTTGTTACGATTATGATATTTCAATCTGTATATAACATGCATGAAAAGTAAGTATTATTGAATTCAAGGTGTAGCCTCTGTTATGAATAATCTTTTTTAATATAGGGAGACACCATTATTTTATTTAAATGTTACTATAGAAAATGGGTATCCCTGTAATTACGTGGCAGTGCCCCAAATCATGAAGGTGATATGCACACATCATTTGTTCTTTCTTTATTAAAGAAGATAAGGTGGTGATGTTCCTTCTTTTTCATGTTTTGTTTTGGTCTCATTTCATCTTTCCAGGGCTCTCATTTTCTTGCCAATTAAAGGTCCTACAAGAAAATGGTTCATCTTACCCATTTATTTTTCTTTTTTATTTTTATTATTATACATATAAATAAAAATCGGTTACTCTTCATTGTATGTACGTAAATATGCATGTATCTATAGTTCAAGATTCATAAAACATGTAGATAGTATTGTTATTGAGAGTTTCATGATGACCCATAAACTTAGGTGGGTATCCACTTTTAACAACTCTGTTCATGACTAAAGATGACCATTTGCCTAATGGAAATGATAAATATATATGCACAATGTAAAGCAATTGGTCATGATAACATTAACAATTGTTATTATAACATTGGAATTATATAAATGATCCTATACAGTAAGTAATGTCAAAATAAGAATTGTGCTTGCTTTAAATTCAAGAATGATTTTATATTATAATAATATAAATGGATTCGCAAGCACAAATCTTATAGTTTTTAGACAACAAGAACAAAAGGAAGAGCAAGATGTATAATCCAAGATAAGCACCTCAATTTTTATTGTCAAATGAAAATAAAGTTATAATTTTGTAAAGATACATATTTTACTTTTCATTAAAATTTGATGGATTTCTTGTATCTACTCACTTAAAAATAATATACAATCTTTTACTTTACTAATTTTGTCACATATTAATTTTAAAATATATTAATAATCACATTTTAAAAAAATAAAATATTTATTTATTTATTTTATTTATTTTTCATAAATAAAATGATCAGAATCTAATAAAATATAAAATTATTTATTTTGAATGCATTTAAAATGGAAGACAAAATAAAAAAATTAATTTATTTTCTCTACCCGTAAATTATTATTAACTGTCAAAAGCTCTCATGACCGGGAGCTTCGGAACCAGGTTCTGTCTGTAGCTTTTCTCTTTGGTATTTGACACAAAGAAAACAAAAGAAACTCGGAGAGAAAGCCAGAGAATGTGAGAGAATTGTCCCTTTTTTTTTCATTTAATTCTTTCATTCAAAGACTCATCCTCTCTCTCTCTCTGCACGCTCATTATATCTTCCCGTGACATTTCACATTCGCAAAATAGAAAATAAACAATCCATTTTTCTGGGATGATCGTTTCTTGGAAAAAGATTGGTTTTTGATGCGGAATAGGAAAGATTTAAGCTTGTTTCGAATTCAGGGATTTGAATTCGCTCGTGGGTTTGTTTTGAAAAGGTTGCATTGTTCAAGGTTTGTGTTGAGGAAATGGCAACAGAACAGGTTTTCTCATTCTCTCTAGCTTCTGTCGTGGAGGATGTTCTTAAAAAACATGGAACTCGATTGAGCGACATTAATTTGGCATCGAGGAAAACCGAGGAAGCTTGTAAATGATCTTCATTTCTTGAATGATTTATTCCTGTTTTGGTTTTCATTTGTTTTGAGCTGCATTTCTTGTTTTTATTTTGTGAAATTGGGTTTTGGCATTGAAAACTAAAAAATTTTTCTTAATTTTTTGTCAGATATTTTTTATTTGATTTTCCTCAGGGGTTCTTGATTTTCTTCATTGTATTTGGATTTGATGACAACGTTCAAGAAGTTCTAACTGCAGCTGTTGAAACTCATTTTTCATTGATTATCATAGAAGCTGCATCTACCTTTCAATTTTGCAAGACAGAATCTTCATTTCATTTCTATTATCTTCTTGTTATTTTATCCCTCTTAAGAAGAAACTATGGTAGTTGATGGTCATCCTGCATTGAATAAGCTATAACAGTTGGATGCAGGAAAGTTGGTATTGCCATTGGAAATGGACTTAGAATCAAATCAATGAGTTGTTAGTTTAGCATTTGCACAGAATTTGGAAATGGAAGAATTATCTTTTTCATTTTTTCTTTTTCGTTTTTGTGATTTGCAAAGTTGATATATATTTTTTTAACCGTAGCTTTGAGAAGATATGAAGCAGCTGGGTGGCTAAGAAAGACAGTTGGTGTTGTCGGGGGTAAAGATTTGCCGGCTCAGCCTTCGGAAGAAGAATTCAGGCTTGGATTGAGAAGTGGAATAATTCTTTGCAATGTTCTTAACAAGATTCAACCAGGAGCCGTGCCAAAGGTATGTTTCAACTCGATTTCTTGTCTTGAATTGGTGTTCGATTCTTTTTGCTTTTGTTTGATTTATATATTGGTTTTGGTGATGGTGATTGCTTGCTAATTACTAGGTCGTCGAAGGTTCTTGTGATTCTGTCCTTATCCCCGACGGGGCAGCTCTATCTGCATTCCAGTACTTTGAGAATTTGAGAAACTTCCTTGTTGCTGTGGAAGAATTGGGGCTTCCAACATTTGAAAACTCTGACTTGGAACAGGTGAATGCTGACATTTTGAACCATGAGAACGAAAATTTGAAAGGATTCCGTTTTGAATTTGCTTATATTTGTCTCAGTTTTGGATTTGAATCTGGCATGGAACATGCAAAATGAGTTCTTCGCTTTTGACATGTTTCTGCATTTGGTATTTTCAGGGTGGGAAATCCGCAAGAATTGTGAACTGTGTTCTGGCACTTAAATCATATAGTGAATGGAAGCAAGGTGGTGGAAACAGGTCATGGAAATTTGGTGGAAATTTGAAACCCCTAGCTTGTGGGAATGGAAAACCATTTATGCGAAAAAGTTCAGAACCGTTGATGAATTCCTTTCGAAGGACCTCATCCGTGGGTGAGAAGTCTCTAGACAGTGTGCTGAGTGAACAGGCTGATCTTGTCCACGACCTTGATGAGGTAGTTAGTAAACTTTGTTTTTCTCATATCTCTATGCTTCTCTCATGATGTGAATAAAAAAGAACCTTAGAAACTTATTTGGAATCTAATATGCAGGGAACCTTGCGTAACTTAAATGTTTTAGTCCGAGCAGTTCTTTCAGATAAGAAGCAAGAAGAAATTCCAATTGTAAGTTTTCCCAGAAAAAAGTCAATAGATCTTTCAATGATGAAATTTGGCCTTTATATTGCTTTTGGCACAGAAATGAATGGTTTCTTCCTTGTAATAGATTGTGGAATCTATGCTCAGGAAAGTAATGGAGGAGTTTGAACGTCGCTTGGCAAGCCAAAATGAACTGGTGGGTGGTCCCATCTTTCTTCGTCAACATGTGATTGCTTCTTTATATTCTAGAAGTTTTTGCAACAAAGTTCCTTACCATCTTTTGAGTATCGTTGTTTTTTTTTTCTTATTGAGCTTCTGCCGGTTATTTATTTATTTATTTTTGGTTATGGGGCAGATGAAAACAACTGCGAGAGATACCGCAATTTCCGGCCCCAACAATTCTCTCACTAGATCTTCTTCGGGAGGTGTAGAGGTAGCAGTTTATCTTGCACTAGAGACTGTTAAAACTCGAGCAATAAATTCGCACCCATTTGAGTCATAATTTAGCTTGCAAGTTGAATTTGTAATGCTTTACATCCTATATGCATTTGGGTGACATTTTCTTGAACTGATGAAATGTTTAAAAGATGGAAGATGAATTTAACGAAAAGGAGGAAGAAGAAGCTGAAATACAATTAGAGAGAATGGAATGCAGTGATCAGATAGCTGATCATGATGAGGGATCAAAAACCCAAATTTTGAAAAGGCAAATGTTGGTTGAGCAGCAACAAAGGGATATCCTGGTAATTTGGAGTACCATTGGGCTACATTAAGAGTAATTTTGCTGAATGTGAGTACATTGATTGAGTTAGTGCTGGTTCTTATAGGAATTGAAGCAAACTCTTCATACTGCGAAAGCAGGAATGCAGCTATTGCAAATTAAGTATCACCAAGACTTCAACAATTTGGGTAACAAATTTTGATGAATTTGTGCTCTCTCTATTGATGTTCTTGAAACAGATATAATATATCTCATCCCTAGCTTCCCTTAATAGGTAAGCAATTGTCCGGTCTGGCCCAGTCTGCTTCAAGTTACCAGAAAGTACTTGAAGAAAACCGCAAGTTGTACAATCAAGTGCAAGACCTGAAGGGTAACATAGATAGGAGTTCAAATTAATATAATGATGGCATCTCTAAAAAATTTCTTAGTTTCACAGCTGGATTGATGGTTACTCAATGTGTTTGATTAGGAAATATAAGGGTATACTGTCGTGTCCGGCCGTTCTTGAATGGGCAATCAAACTTTGTTAGTACAGTGGATCACATAGAGGAAGGAAATATAGCAATTACTACCCCTTCAAAGTATGGAAAAGAGGGAAGGAAATCATTTAGTTTTAACAAAGTATTTGGTCCTTCGGCAACCCAAGGTTAAGTTTACTTTTACTTCTTTTTCGTACTTATTCCCATTTGTCAGCATATTCTTTTAAGTATTGAGACCGTTTACTTTTGCTGCAGCGGAGGTATTTTCAGATACTCAGTCTCTGATTCGTTCTGTTCTTGATGGTTACAATGTTTGCATTTTTGCCTATGGCCAAACAGGATCAGGAAAAACTTTCACTATGGTGAGAAATACAACAGATATCACTACGAATACAATATTGATGAGTGCGGTCTATAAATTGGCTAACATTTTTTATTCCTTTTCCAATCCAGACAGGACCGAAAGAGCTTACAGAGGAAAGTCTAGGCGTCAACTACAGGGCATTGAATGATCTGTTTCTTCTTTCAAATCAGAGAAGAGATAGTATTCACTATGAAATTTATGTCCAAATGCTTGAAATTTACAATGAGCAAGTTAGGGATCTCCTAGTATCCGACGGCCTTAACAAAAGATATCCTTGATGATGCTACTTTGCTTTCTTTCAATTATTCCCATTGAGTGCATCTCATATTCCTATTTGTTTCCTTAACGTCTAAAAACATTAGACATTCGTAACAGTTCTCAAAATGGAATCAACGTGCCAGACGCAAACCTTGTACCCGTTTCAACAACATTTGATGTCATAGAATTGATGAATCTTGGGCAAAAGAACCGTGCAGTGGGTGCTACAGCAATGAATGATCGGAGTAGTCGATCACATAGGTACATTCAATATTGTACTATAATCAGATATATTATTTGGTTATGCAAGTATTAACTTACTGAACTGCATCAACTTGCAGCTGCTTAACAGTTCATGTTCAAGGAAGAGACTTGACATCTGGAACAATTCTTCGCGGTTCCATGCATTTGGTCGACCTTGCCGGAAGTGAAAGGGTTGACAAGTCAGAGGTGACCGGAGATAGATTAAAGGAGGCTCAACATATCAATAAATCTCTTTCTGCTCTAGGCGATGTGATTTCCTCTCTTGCACAAAAGAATTCACATGTTCCTTATAGGAACAGTAAACTGACACAACTCCTTCAAGATTCACTTGGTAGGAATCTGATTTGCTCTAGTCTACGAAGACGTTCTCTTCGTCAATTACTTCTGCATAATCATGGCACTGGTTCTCTTACTTATCAGGTGGACAAGCAAAGACACTCATGTTTGTTCACATTAGTCCGGAGCTAGATGCCCTTGGAGAAACAATTAGTACACTTAAATTCGCTGAACGGGTTGCCACTGTTGAACTTGGTGCTGCTCGAGTTAACAAAGATAGCACAGATGTGAAAGAACTTAAAGAACAGGTTCATTCTCCATCTTTACTTTGCTATTAGTTTTGTATGATAAGATCCAAAAGTTCTCTCTTCTCATATCTTCAGCCCTTGTATGAAAAACAATTTGCTGATTAACAAATCTTTCAGATGTTTTTTCTTAGGACTGCCGATTTTTATTGTTGTGATTGACTTGATTTTGTTGGCTCTATAGTTAATATATTTTTGTGTTTTTTTTATCAGATTGCTAGTCTTAAGGCAGCCTTAGCAAGGAAGGATGAAGAATCAGACCAACTTTTGTATACTCGATCTAACACCCCAGAAAGATCAATAATGAAGTCTGGCGGGTCTTCTCCTTCTCAATCTAGTTGCCAGAGTTCAGGAGATACCTCTAGCAACCATCGGCAACCAATGGAGAAAGTTGGTAGCATACAGGTATGAGTTAACTATTCTTTGCTTATAACATTTTTTTGTTGAAAAATGGATATTACTTAATGTACCTGCTGCACGTCCGGAACCATTCTGCGTCAAAGCCAAGAAGAAAAAGCCTTGATCCCCGGGATTTGCTTGCAAGTTCACCTCCCTGCTCAGCCATTGGCTCTCCTGTACCAAATGGAAAGGAGGAAGACAAAGAATCAACTTCTGGTGACTGGGTTGATAAGGATAGGGTGAACAAGCTTGATAATTTAAGTAGAGATGATACCCTGCTGGGACAGTGTGAAGTAGTCAACAGACAGTCGTCTGAAAAATTCTATCAGAATTGCCACAGGGACCCTTCAAAGATATACCCGGAACAGCTGATGAATAGATTGACAGCCTACAGAAAGGACAATCAAGACTATGATGTACAGAGGAATAGGTATGAAATTGCCTCCACTGACGAGTCTGATCCTGAGGCTGCAGCTAGTGATTGCTCAGAGCCAGACTCGCTTTGGCAGTGCAACATACCTAAAGTTGTCAACATTCCGAGTGGTTTAGGCTCTAAACCGAAGAAGACTCAACCCAAGAAAGCAACAAAGATTCCCGAAACAAGGTAACCTATCAGATCACAAATTGTTTACTCCATTCCTCAGCAGCATTTTTTTTCCTTTACTTTTGGACACGCAGGAAACCAGAAGCGTAGTGCAAAAAATGCTGTCCTTTCTTTTAACTAGCAAACTTGTTTACATTGTTTTAATGCAACTATTTCGGATCATAATCTTACCAGGAGTTTAGTTCCATCACTAATTCCTTCGCCGCCGACAAGGAGATTATCCAATGGGATTAGTCCACCTTTGCGCAAGCCCGGAAAGAAGCCGGTTCTTGTTGACGGGAAGAGGAAACATGGAAAAGCAAAGTAAGAATAGACCGCATATGTGTGAAGGGAAATGGCTTTGTTATCATTTTATTTTCCTTTTTCTTATCGTGTAGAGTGAAAGAAAGAAGGAAAAAAAAGAGGAAGAGAGGTTTTCCACGCATCAAATTGGTGCGATATTACAGTTATCTTGAGTTTCTTTGGTGGTGATCATGATATTGATATATGTCTGGTTTCCTCCCACCTTGCTGATTTCTTTGATTTGTTCATATTGGTGTTGGTTTTGTAAATTCTTTGTTTCTATTTTTTTTTTTCCCCTATTCTTCCCCCAATTGTTCATTCTCACATTAGACAGAAAGTTACTCAAATGAGAGGAAGAGAAAATCTGTTTACAGGTTCATTTCTATTGCGTTCTCGTTTCTTCATTTTCCAGTGCCAAATTTGAACTGTGAATTTGCATACTGGCTCTGGAGAATGGTAAAATGTTACTGCAGTAATTGGATCAAATGCAGCTCCAAGCATAGTGATTTAGGAAGAAAATAAATCCATTTATGTATATATTTCCTTCCTTCCTTCCTTCTAACCGAAGCAAGCATCCATGATCCATCCATCCATCCATGAAAATTCCAACTTGAGTTGTTGGAATGGCGTGTGTGAAATTCAACTTTCCAGCTGGGTGGGTTCAAAAGAGACCAGGACCCCCTGGTGGTGGCCTTCATCTTCAATTCAAATGAGTGGCTAGCGTCCCCAACTCACACATGGCCACGTCATCATGTGCTTGATTTTTCATTTTCACAATCTTAATACTAAATCTAAATCGTCAGGTACTTGGGACTTCTTTACTTGATCTTTACATCGTTATCAACGTTTCTGCTTGCCTATCTTACTCAAAATTACTTTTAATTATTAATAATAATAATAAACATTTCCCTTTTTTCTTGGTTGGTTTTTTTAAGTCACCTAATTTTTGCCAACCAAAATACAGCATTTTGGCAACACATTTTTTCAGGAAGGCGAGAGAATCGCTCTACTGTGATTATGTGAATGAGCACACAAGTCAAGCATTCACAAAATGACCATTTTAGCCCTCATCCAATAAAACAAACTTACCACCATAATTTTTTTTTTTTGGTTTTATTTTCATTGTTGGTAGAATAATAATGAATTGATGACATTTCAGTGTTATGCTTTTTTTTTTTCTTTTTTTACTTTAAATTAGACGTTTAAAATGATATTTATTACAATTTTATTTATCTAATAATACATAGTCTAATAAATATTGTATTCAAATATTATCACCAAATTTATTAATAATAATAATATCCTCTTTGATAATCTTGAAAATGAAAGGGGACAATTTTGTCATTTCGTAGCATAATATATGTCCTTCATCTATTACAAAATAAAAATTAAGGACATAAATGTCATTATCAAAAACTTTGTCCTAAAATCACGATCTTCTTCTCTTTTTCCCTCTCTCTTAAACCCCGCGTGTATCTCTCTCTAGACTTCCGCCACCAATCAAATCACGCCACAGTCACCTTGTTACTCTTTCTCTCTCTAAAAGCTCACTTTCTCTCTCCTAGGGTTTATTTTCTTGCAAAAGATTTGATGTTGTGAACTGAAGTTCTGGGGAAATGAAGAGAGCGTTGTTGATTGAATGCTCAACGCACCGATCTCTCTTCCCTATCCGTTGATGTGAGCCAAGGGTTACTTGATTTTTCTTTTTCAAAACTATTTTTAGCTCTTTTTGGACTACCCTGTATTGAATCTTAGTTTCATTTCATTAAAGTTTTTATTTTTGTATGCAAAGATTGAATCTTGTGAAGAAACATTTTTTCCTAGTTGATCGACTGTTTTGTTGTTCCTGCTTTTTTTTTTTTCCCTTAAAATGAAAAATAGTAATGGATTTGTTTTGGATGGGTTGACCGTGTAGTGTTATTTGCTGTGATAGTTGGACATGTGAAGGATTTAAGCTAATGGGTAAAGATTTTAGTTGATTCTTATGTGGCGGATTGGCGAAAAATGTGGGATGCAACCTTGGTTGGTTGTTTTTTGATAAAAAAGGTGTTCTGGAATGTGCTATTGTTTTGTAAATTTTTGCTGTTCATTAGTCTACTGACTTCCTTTATGATTGTGTGCCACATTGTGTTTCACTGATCTTGAGCAAACTTTATATCAGTTTGAGAGATTTATGTGATTTGCTTCTGAAATTGATTTACGTTATTGTGTGTTTGATATATGGCTTTGGGGACATAAAAAAAAGTCTAATTGATTCGTTTGGTTGATTAGGCTGTTTTGAGAACTCTTGGAAATGTTGGAAAGTAAACAAACATGAGCCAGACTGAAGTATCCCAGGTGAAGCAGCCTCCTCTTGTTCCGCTTGCGACTTTGATTGGTCGTGAGCTGAGGAACGAAAAAGTTGAGAAACCTTTTGTGAAATACGGACAGGCTGCTTTAGCAAAGAAAGGAGAGGATTACTTCCTGATAAAACCCGATTGCCAGAGGATTCCAGGAAATGCATCAACATCATTTTCTGTCTTCGCGGTAATTCTTTTTTCTTCTTTTGATTGTTGTTCCTTTACTAGTTCATTCAGACACAATCAATTATTCTCTGCTTGGTTCTGAGAAAAATCAGGGAAAAGAAATCAAAGGTGAGTTTAAATTACTTTTCTTAAAGCTTAACCAGGAATATGTCAAAGTTTCCTCAATTAAGCTAAAAGTTGGTATTTTGGTTTTGGTGAGCCGGGTAAAGAGGGTTCTTAAATTCTTGGGCTCCATATATCCTGACCTATTGTTAGTTCTCTTGTTCAAATTTCTTTGCAGCTAAGTATAGAGCATAGACAAATTCATTATAGTTGTGATACCCATCAGTTTTTAATACCATGTTTGTTGGCAGATTTTTGATGGGCACAATGGTGTATCAGCTGCCATTTTTGCAAAGGAGCACTTATTGAATAACGTCTTGAGTGCAATCCCTGAAGGCGCTAGTAGGGATGAGTGGCTTCAAGCTCTTCCTCGGGCGCTTGTTGCTGGTTTTGTTAAAACTGACATAGAATTTCAACAGAAAGGCACGTGTTGGTTTCCCATGAACATCTTTCAAATTTCTGATTTTTTTTTTTTTTTTGGTTTTTTGGTATGCTTATCTTTATTTTTCAATGTATATCACAGGTGAAACTTCGGGGACAACAGTAACATTTGTTGTGATTGATGGGTGGACTGTGACTGTTGCATCTGTTGGTGATTCTCGATGCATATTAGACACCCAGGGTGGTGTTGTTTCATTGTTGACTGTTGATCACAGGCTGGAAGAGAATGTGGAAGAGAGGGAGCGTGTCACTGCTAGCGGTGGTGAAGTAGGAAGGCTGAATGTTTTTGGTGGCAATGAGGTGCTAATAATTTTGTCTCACAATGTTATTCTTGGCCAAGAGTCATTGTCTATTATGCAGATTTCCTTTTGTTTATCATTCCCTTGTTGATCAGAGTTCAATTTCTATGCGGTTTATAGGTTGGTCCACTTCGCTGCTGGCCTGGGGGATTATGCCTTTCAAGGTCGATTGGTGACACAGATGTTGGAGAGTTTATTGTCCCAATACCACATGTTAAGCAAGTAAAGGTAACCAATTTGGTTCCTTGGCTGTAAAAGCTCCTTCTGTGATTTTGCATTACTAAACTCAGTAACTTCTTTTGTTTGTCTTAGCTTTCAAATGCTGGAGGAAGACTCATAATTGCTTCTGATGGCATCTGGGATGCGTTAGCTTCTGATATGGCTGCCAAGTCTTGTCGTGGTTTACCAGCAGAGCTTGCTGCTAAGCTGGTTGTTAAGGTGATGTCTAGCATTGGCCTCTTCATGTATGTCTCAGATGATAACACTGGTTTGGCTTAATATGAATTCCCTTTTTTGTGCTTTGCAGGATGCTCTGAGGACAAGGGGACTGAAGGACGATACTACCTGCCTTGTTGTCGATATTATACCATCTGGCCATCCTGTCCCAGCTCCAACACCTAGGAGGAAGCAGAATACACTTAGTTCAATTCTCTTTGGGAAGAAAGCGCAGGATTCTATGAACAAAGCATCAAATAAGCTTGTTGCTGTTGGAGTTGTGGAGGAGTTGTTTGAAGAGGGTTCAGCCATGCTTGCTGAAAGGTTTGTTCATTGCAACATTCCTTCAGTGTAATTCAGCTGTTGATCATTCCTTCTTTGAATTTTCATCTGTCAAACTTTGTATAGCTACATGCATGTATAGAAATCAAAGAAAAGTGTGCATATTTATATTTATGAATAGTTTTTATCAGAGATAACAATCACAAGCCACAAAAAGAAAACAGTTACCATGGATAAGTCCAGTAATTCTCTAGTTGCATTACTTGTGATTGCATAATAATACAAGTCATTATCATCTTTTGGATTAGACTAGAGACTTTTTTATGAAATGGTTTCAAATGGCAATGGGATAGTTTTTCAGCCATTTCATTTTATTGATGGAATTGCAGGTTGGGCAAGGATTTTTCGTTGGACACAAGCTCTGGGTTCTTCAGATGTGCAGTCTGCCAAGTGGATCAACCACCAAGTGATGGCTTGTCAGTAAACTCTGGGCCCTATTTCTCACCCACATCAAATCCATGGGAAGGCCCCTTTCTTTGTGCAAATTGTCGGCGCAAGAAAGATGCCATGGAAGGAAAGAGGCCTAGTAGACCAACAGTGATGACATAGTCATTCATTTGATTAAATAACAAAGTAAATATTGGTACGTTATTCTCTGGCAGTGTGAGCATGTTTGGTCTTTTATTCGGTGGATTTTAATAGATATATTTGTATGAAATGGGGTGGTAAAGATACAGAGGGTAGGTTTTTTTTTTCACTCCTTGTTTGTGGGATTATTCTGGTTTTGTGCCTGGCTATTGTACTGACCAACCGAAGAACAAAAATGCTATTTGATTAGAACATGTTTTGGAACAGTTTGATTGCTAACAGTTTGAATCTGTAATTAAGTAAAAGTGAAGAATGCATTGTGGCATGTGTAATTGCTTCATCAATTTCTGTGTTCATCGAGAGTTAGAAGGCGATGTTTTTAACTCCTCTACTCTCTGATTATGTTGTATTGTAACGATATATAATTCTTTTACAAAATTATTCACAAATTCAGATGAACTTGTTCTGTATGCGGTTACTTTTACATTTAAGGAATTGTAATTTTTACTGTTTGTGCACCTTTTTATGCTAGCCATGTGTTCCTGTGAAATGGGCAAATTATGCTTTCAAGAATTATTGTACCTGCACGTATGAGATTTCTGAGATGCAAGGATTTTACTTGTTTTGTATGTTTGCTCTTTTCAACAATTCATATATAGCTATTGCTTCTAAAAGAAAGTAGTCTGTAGTTTTTCTCTGATTTTTCAAAGGAAATGACTCATTTGACAACCTATTGAATATGATACATAGGCATTATCTCAGTAGATTTTACGTAAGGGGTGCTTTCGGATTAAATAAATTATTAAATAATGAGTAGAGAAAACTTTATTAGGTTCTTGACCCGGTGGTGATTTGGGCATCAATATGTGACAAAATATTTAGACCCAAGTCCAAAATTAAAACCGATTACACTGCCAACATGATAAGAATAAGGTCTCATGGTTTTTCAATAACTGCTTTTTTGAGCCCCAGCTTGTGGTATATATATCTTATGGTTAAACTCTGAAGGCTTTGCCATTTTCAGAATTACTGTTAGTTTTAACTTCGCCGTCCAAGATTCAATGCTCAGTTCCAGCGCAGCCCTGGTTCAGAATTGTTAAATACAATTTAACCATCGCGGTCATTTTTTCAGTGACCACAGCTGAATTATCCGGGAAGGATTATGAGCAGGATACAGAGATTCTGTGAAGGAAATTCTTGTTCACCCAAAGAAGAATAACATTGATAACATCGTAACATAACACGAACAAGAACAAGGAGAAGATCATTCATTTGTCGAAACAAGATCTGAACATCCAGACAGCAAACAACTGATACAGACACGAATTATAAAGACAACACAGATTTTGAAAACTTAAACAGACAAATCATGGCATACATAGTTGGGAAAACGGTGTCTTAATTTGCCCAATAGGTCCAAGGGATTATAAATAAAAAGATACCCTTGCATTTCAACCAATGACAAGAGGAAGCTCCTATACGTGAGATGTCATGGTGCCTGGTCACACGCTAGCGATAATTTAGTTTGGGGGCATCCACTGCAACTCAATGCCATAGTTCCATGAATCAACGGAATCCCCAGGGTTCACATCCACCACAGAAGTATAAGCAGTGCATCCTCCGACTCTGATTCTAATCCTACGTGCAGTCATGGATGAATCTTTCAAGAAATGGCAGCAAAGAGTATCTCGACACCCACTTCCCTCCTCAACATGATCCTCAAACAGCCTACATAGGCTGTTTGAAGAACAATTTAACGGCGAGAGAAGGATATTGTCAGAGCAATTGAACAACATGACAGTGTTATGAGTGGATATGTTAAAGGGTGAATCATCATCAAGCCTAAAGCCTCCTAAACTGAGATCAGAAGAGAAACAAGTGTTTTTTGGTATCGAGGGAGGACTTATAACAAACTTGTACTCACTTGGATTAATGCTGATGATATTGTAGAAAAAATCTTCCGCAGATAATAACTGTAGAACATCATTGTTACAGTACACTCTATACCTGGGGTCTCCACAGTTTTCATTTGTGCTAAGGGGATATGGAACTTCAATGCTGCCACATTTTGGACAAGCATCGTGGCCTGACACATGGGTTGCTAAAGTGAGTGCAAAAATTATCACAAGCATCATTTTCAATCAGAGTGTTTTGTGCTGAAAACAAGGAAAGCAATCACAGTGAAGCAAGAAAAACTATGATCGAGGAGCCTATTTATAGCAGTATGTATGCTTCTAATTACATATAGGAAGCATGAAAAAGAATTGCAAAGCCAATCAAAATGCAGTCTCCTTAGTGCATTAGCACTGGACCTGTGATCTGACACCTGTCAGGATCTTTGATATATTGGCAGGATTTATCTATACTATCACTAGATATTCTCTTTATGTTGACACCCATGAACTTTGAAGCTTATTAGCTATTACAAGAACCGCCCAAATAAGTCTGTTATTGAGTAATAAACTAGTATTTCTTGTTCTTTATCATTCAATTACTCAGTCATGAGTTTGGTATCAACTGAACCAAACACTAACGAATGACCAATAAGCAATGACAGCAATACAGCAAGTGTGACAGAGATGCAATGGATCAAATACAGCAATATGTGAAACTATCAACGTCTGGGAATTCATTTAGAACAGGACTATGGTCGGACTATGGTCCATAGTAATGTCAAATAAATCTTTCAAGTCCAAACAAAAGATTAATAGGCCAGGAAAACCTGCAGAAAATTGAACTTGCAATGCATGGATGAAAACTTTGTGTACAAGGGTTCATAAATCTATATTAAGTAATAGAT
The DNA here is from genome assembly GCA_032402905.1 of Khaya senegalensis. NCBI lineage: Eukaryota > Viridiplantae > Streptophyta > Magnoliopsida > Sapindales > Meliaceae > Khaya > Khaya senegalensis. Next base: position 9,933,332 of record CP135555.1, on the reverse strand, counting down.
GAGTGCTACATGCAAGAAGACAAAGCAAGCCGATCAGTCTACACCACCATAGGATTTTCATTCCTTGTATAGTTATAAATGATTCTTCAAGCTGACGCGTGTTAGGAATTACGGTATAAAATAAACGGGCACTCAATCTACTTTCCTTGTTTAGAATATCTAGAAGCACTCTGCCTTTTGAGGGGATCCCATTTTCTAAAGTTGTCCCTAATAAATAATATAAAATTTAGGGTTGATTATAAGAGGTAAGAGCAAATTGACACCTAAGCGTGAAGCTTCATTTCTTTTATATTATTAGGACATTAATGGGTGGATGAGCCATATTTCCTGGGTCAACAGAACTTTAATAGTGCACATTAACTACCAAGACAACCACCCAGTATACGCTCTAATAACATAAAAATTGACCATGTGTCAACTGGCCATCACCTATGTGACTGCAATGCAAAGACATTTAAATGTTCAAGAAGATCAACAAAACTTCTCTGAATAATGAAAATCCTAGATGGTATCATCATGGTACCACATCTAACGATTCAAAAAGTGCAACATACCCTAGTCTAGCAAAACACAACTCAAAACAGTCAGGTTGTTGCAATTCATCACTCATCAGCATCAATCAATTTAATCAAGGCACTATCCTGTAAGTTCTTTGAGGGGAATCCCTGAAGTAATATTGTTGTTTATAAGTGCTAACAAAATGAGTGCTGTGTTGTAGACAACTGATATGTGTAATTTGCTCTCATAGATGTGAAATAAGGAAAAATAAATGGCAACTTAACAAAAATCTGAATTTTCCCCTTTGAAAACAATTGTTAAAAAGTCTTTCTATGAGAAGGGAAGGGGAGGGTAAAAGGAGGTTGCACATTATTTCCCAAAAGTTTCTTAAAATAATCAAACCATGCATGTTTTGCATTACATATGCGTCATCATGTGCATCATCGCTCTCTGCATTGTATAATTTGATATTTCGTTTGTAATAGAATACTTTAATATATCTATGTGGTGGAATCTATGATTCCCAGGTTCAAATTGAAATATTAATCTGGTGGGAATGGTTTAAATTAGATATCTACTATGTCATGAACACAAAAAATAAAACCAAAGCATCATTTCGTCTTCTTTGGTTACAAATCAAACTAGCTAAACCGGCATATGTTTCTCACAAAAGTTAGAGGCTCCGGCAGGTCCAATTTTCCGACTAATTAGATTTCTGCAATCTGTCTATTGGCTTTAGCAATCCCTTTCCTGCAAGGAAAAAGAAAAGATGGTTGATCACAAGTTTAAGAAATTACGAGAGAAATTACCACTCACTTAGAGCTGATAGATTGGGAAGTAATGGCATCTCGCAGAACCATTGACCCCCAATCAAATTATCTTAACTATGAATGGCAGTACCACACTGGAATCCTTGCCATCCTTTGCGTACATCAATGGGATAAGAAGCTTACGCAGTTCGTCAAATGATATTTTGCTGATGCTTTCTCCAGTCTTTACAAGGCGAATTGTCCCTACAGCAGACATGTTACAGAACTATTGGGTAAGGACATGCACAAAGTGCTGCACCATACCTAAATATCAATATTAAGTTCGCCTGTAATCTACAACATGAATCATATGGATAACAACATCAAAGAGAGTAAAAGAAGGGTATTAGCCATGTTGAAACCAATATTCGAGGCAATTGCCATTGCATGTTGTATTTCCAATATTTAGATTGCTACATCAACACCTTGCAATCTTGTTGGACAGTGGCACCGTCTTTGTGGTCCTTGGTTCACAAAAATATATAAATACAAGTTTAAAGTCCATTTACTTAAAGTCGCTTCAGCATTTCTCAACAAACTGTTGACTTCTCTCTGCTCTCAATGAATCTTGCTTGCTTAAATACAGTACAATATAAAATATTATGAAGGCAAAATTGTCTTTTTTTGAAACTGTACTAGAAACAGAAGATGTTAATAACAATGATGAACAACAAAAAGCAACATAGATATGATCAAATCAAAATTTTCATTTAAGAACACATGAGACTAGGTCTACGTGATACCAAGGAGCTCTGTATTTGTCTCCACATTCTAGGAATACAGATCCAAGGATCACATCTCAATTTTCTTTCAACACGTTCCAGTTAGCCTTCTTTTATTAAACCACATATATTTCCATTAAATTTGAAAGAAAACAAAATTTTTATCAAAAGATGAGAGAAAGAAAAAAGAGTATTGAAACAGTAGAAATTTGTTACTTTTCACTAAAACTAGATGTGAGCAGCAAAATTATGACATCAGAGCTTTGGAAAACAATACGCATCTCTTCAAAACTATGGCTTATAGTGAAAGTGGAAAAGTTGTTCAATATTAAACAGTAACAAAATTCTACAAGTTTCCACAATATTTATATAGACGTGCTGCTTCTTCTTAACCCTTAAGCTGGACATATTATTCATGAAATTGGCAGAGTAACTAGTAATAAACTTCCCACAGGTAACCAACTTAGCCAAACATTGGATTTCCAGATCCTAGTTTAATGGTTTGAGATTCAGGGTTCGGGACTGAATTTAGTTGATTTAAGTTAGGTTCAGACATTGACAAGTTTAGTTTCTCTTATCTAACATGGAAGAATTGCAGAGACTATATGCATATCACATTTACATTTACTTAACATTAGAACTACCAAGTGCATCAAAACAGTATTAATGACTAATATAGCTCCACAGAAAACCAACAATTCCTAAAGGACATTAATAAAAAGAACGACTCAGTAAAAAGAGGTAATAGAAGGCAACTACCGTCACGGCGAACACATATCTCTGGGTTATTCTTGATTTCACCATTAATGCTGTCATTGTAAACTCTCATTTCAATGTCACCCTCAACATAAACTGAAGAGCTGTGTCAAAGCTTCATTTGTTAGATCAAAACAGTTGAGAGAAAATTCTTTTCTCCCTTCTCAATATAAGTAGAATTTAGTTTTTTTAAATGTGAGTCAATACTTTTTAGCAAGTTGTTGAACTGCATAAGCACCAAGTGCATCATTATGCACGGCAATTCTATGCCACTGAGCAGGTTTCAGCATGTCTTTCGCCCCTTCAATTCTTTGGTCAAACAGCCCCCCTGTTCCGACTGAAAAGACAGTTACAGTTCTGCCATTCCTTAAGATCTTCTGCACAGGGGCATCTTTAACTTTTCCACAAATAATTGCCTGGAAAATCACTAAAACCATGTTAAATTTTCATTGAGAGATAAAAATCCTGCAGAATGTAATTCAATAATCCACAGTTTAATTGTCGAGAAAACTCAGGAGAAGTTCCCAGATTCTCTTCAATAAAAAAAGGCATCTGGGCTATTCAAGACAACTAGATTCCAAATCAGAAAAATTTCAAATTCAGAAAACCTTCCAACTGAGAGGTCAAAATTAATTTAACAGAATCTTCTGTTTCCTAAATACACAAAATACTGCAAAATTCAACATTTCAAATAGTGCAAAAGAGTAAGAACATGTTAAGATACTGCACGAAATCTAAAAGCTCCTTACTTTTTATTGCAAATCATCACTGAAAACCCTATATAAACTACCCAATAATCACCCCATGCCACCATGAGTGTTATTAAGGAGTTTGGTTTTCAACATTGGCCATATGATATAAAAAATGTCCTATCCAATGCTTATACAACACAATTTGTTGAATATTTGAAATGCAGTTAAATGCGTCTTTGCAATCAACTTTAATGTCATACCCTATGCACACCACGAAAACCCCAACCTCTTCTGGGATCCACACCTTGAGGCTCTAGCTCAGGCTTTTCACTAAGAAAATCGTCAAATTCTTCCCCCACTTCATCCATACTCTGATCATCATTATTGCTATGAGGCAACCCACTCGAGTACCACATCTTTGAGGTCCTTTGCACACCTACCGCTACAAATGTAAGACAAAATCATCACAAATGCTCACCTATTTTTCCCTTATTCATTTGTGATCAAAAATAATTCATTGAGCACACACATTCACAGTTATTCCAAAACTTTATTCTGTCTGCAAACTGTTAGACAAATGTCGCTCTGCCAATATCATTCAAATGATTTTTTGGCATTAAACCAAAAAGTAGTAATAATAAAAAAATAATCCGTCTCACTGTAATTATATATAGAAGCATACATACTCAAGTCTGTATATGTTAAACATCCAAACAAAATTTTATCAAAATGGAATTTTTTTTATCTAAACCCACCAAAAACCAATGTACAGAAGTACATAAATTCCGACTTATATCAACGAATAATTCAAGAAAACCATCCACTTATTCATACAAAACTGCAAGGGTAACGAAGAAAGAGAGAAACCTAGTGAAGAAGACGGTGCAGAAGAAGCAGAGATTCTCAGCAACTTAGCAAATCTAACAGCGAGTGAACCCATTTTCAGAAAACTAATTCAATGAATCCCATTTTTTTCCGTCTATAAAAACAAGAAGCGCGTACGAGAGGGACAAGCAGGGTTTTAGAATTCAGAGATCGGGTCATGGGTGCAAGATTTGGTTGTGTTTGGATCTGGATCTTTTTACTCTTGGGGCCACCAATCTTGACAGATCTGGCCTGTGTATTGGGCTGTAAAATAATAACACAACTTTGCACCGAAAAAAACAATTTTTTTTTCTTTTTCTTTCTTAAGGATTAAAAAAATTTAATTCAGAGTTTTTCATAAGAGGTTTGATTCGTTTGAAGGTCGTAAACAAATTCGGTGAAGTAGTTTATCCCCGAGTTTTCGATACTAACTGTTAATCAGTTAGACTACCTGCTAATTACCAGGAAACACTTTGACAAATCTGATGCAAGAAACTAGGTACATTTTTTGGCGTCGAAGTTTGAAACAAGACAGAAATTGGATGCTGATCTTTACATTTCAATACAAATTTGGCCACGAAAGAAAACAGACACAAGACATACTTGGAATGGAGGAAAATTTGCTCTCAACTTAGTCATACTTTTTGAGGCAAAAATACATTCTAGCAAACAAACTGGGAAAAAAAGTCTTTTTTGAGAGATCGCTCGGGACTACAATAAATATTTTCCCGGGTTTTGCCATACAAACAAAGAAAAAAGAAATTGAAAAAACCAAGATAAATACCATATAACTCTACCAAGTCTTTCCCAAAATTAATTTCCCAAGATTATTCTTTTTCAGCTCGTATCACCAAAAACCATCAAAGCATCGCATGTCATCAAGACAGCACGATTTTAAGTATCAGCCAGACTCATTCACGTTCCCAGTTAAGATCAACGCTGAGGGTTCCTGGATGATGACCAAGAGGACCTGGAGCCACCACCGGGACGCCACCTATCACTTGGTGGAGCTGCACGGTCATCTGCCCTGCTGCCCCACCGATCAGCTTCCAGTGGTGGCTGACCTGAACCTTCAGTTCGCCTGCTGCCCCATCGATCGGATTCTGGAGGGGCCTGACCAAAGCCTTCACTCCGCCTGCCACTGCTGCTGCCCCATCGATCAGGTTGAGGTGCCACTGCTCCTGCACCTTCAGTTCTCTCACGCAGGTGCTTGGGGACATATTTTCCAGCTGTTGGTGCAGCTGCAGCTGCAGCTGCTGCAGGAGCAATATTTCCATGCTCATATGCACGAGCAGGAGGCTCGTGAGGTTTAGAAGACCCATCAGAAGACCTCCCCAAGAGAGCTTCTCTTCTGAGCCGTTCTTTTTCTTCCAGCTCTCGCTCTCTTTGCCTCTGCTTTTCTGCAATCTCGTCCAACTTTGCCTTGCGTTCAGCTTCTTCCTTTCTTCGTCTCTCAGCCTCTGCATGTTCCAGAATAATAGTAAGCAAATAAGTTAACCATAAACAATGAAAAACAACACTTCGAAAAAAAATCCAAGAAAGACATGAGAATTCAAGACAGATGAAACCATGAGCTTATTTCTGATCTAAATCTCTCAGAATGCTTCAGAAAGCATAAGACCATAATATTATCTGTGAAAAAAATACAATACCTTCCTGCTTACGAGCTTCCTCCTCCTCATGTAGCTTTTTCAGTCTCTCTTCCTCGGACCTGACATACAATATTTTCTTTCTCTTAGCCATCCTCTCCTGTTTTCGAGAATTAATAATTAGGCTGATTCTCTCCTCCCTCTCCACTTTGCGCTTGTCAACTTCCACTTTCCGGCGGTTCAGCACTTTGTCCTGGAATATTGTCTGCGATGTAACCAAGGAAACCGATTTTGTTTATCAGTGCCATGCCTAAGCCTACCCAACAGCCTGTTGGGGTTGTATAAACTAGAAAAAGACAAATTTTAACAATGAGCAACAGATTAGTACTATCCATCATGAGCAAACAATCACAGATGAGCAGCTACAGACCTTATTGTCCAACATCCTTGAAAGCCTATTCTTTTCCTTGAGGTCGCCATCATGATGTTGCCTGCTCAGCTCAACCTCTAACTGCAGACCAAGAAAAAAACTGAGACTTCCTCTTTCAAAGGGCAAGAAATAAATTAACCAATCACGAAAACAAACTAAGTTTAAAAAGAAAATTTAAACAATTAAAGCAACACTAAAACTGCTTTGAATACAAACAAAAGCTTCAGGAGTATGTCAATCAACTGTAAGTATATTCACAGAGAAATTGGAATAAATTATTTTATACCTGCTGTTCACGTTCATGAAGGATCTGCTCCTCCTCCAACCTTCGCTGGAAAGCAGCTTCAATCAAAGGGGCAGCCTCTTCTCTTTTTGCTCTTTCCAAATAATCCATTGTTTTAGCAAGCTTTTGTAACTTCTTCTCCATCTCCTGCCTCTCCCTAAGCTGCTCAGTCAGGGCTCGCTCCATCAAAGACTGTTTTGTTACTTTTTCCTGCATTTAACAGAAATGAACATCCAATTGTCAAAATTGCTTATGCTCCCTGAATAAAACAAAATGGTGTAACAAAATTTAACTCACCCCTTCTAAGATGGGCTTCTTGCCTCCTTTCTTTTTACTGCGCTTCTCAGCTTCCTCAAGCAGTGCTTGTGCTTCTTCAAGTTCCCGCTCCTCAATTTCCCTAAGGATCCTTTGATTCTTCCTTTGCTCAATTTCAGCTGCAAGCCTCTTCTGCTCTGCCTCTTCTGTTATCTTCTGTTGCTTCAGCCTCTTAGACTCCTCCTCACGTTCCTTGAAGCCACACAAAAAAAAAAAAAAGCCATTAAAATTCATTCATTTCTACGCTATGATTAGAGACTGCAGGTCATCAATTTTAAGGAAGCTGGGTAGATGGTAATACCATTTCAATAAGTTGGCGTTCGTGCTCTTCCTTCCTTTTCTCAATTATTGATTTTCGAGCAAGAAGTCTCTTATGTTCCTTATCCACAACCTCCCCTAAACCAGACAACATCTCACCTAGTTTTGATGCTTTATTAGCAGGAGGATATATCATGGCCCTCACTTTACTTAAAGACTCAGCAAGAACAGTTAGGTGATCCCTCAGACCATCAGATTCAAGGCCCTGAAAGAAACAAAAAAATATATGCAATCAAATCAAAGTTCAAAACACCATAAGGTGAGACACTGACACATCTTAACAAGCAGTTGCATTCGCAATCATTGGTATAAACAACATGTTAGAAAGCCTACGCACCATCACACCTTTCCAACAATCAGAACTGAGAAAAAAAGTTTGAAAGCCAAAGTAAATCAGGGAATACAGTTGACATCTCCAGCTCAGGATTCAAAAATAAGAAACAAAGTCAAACTCGGGATTTTTCTTACATTCTTCACTCTTCGGAGAGGCTTTAAGAGTTAATTAAGAATTAAAGAGAAATACACAGAGCACAGAACTTACCAAATTACCAAACACTACAGCACCCCTCATATGGTCAACTTTCATAGCAATGAAGTTATGTTTTACGGCTTCCACAGAAATCTTCTCCACAACAGAAAAATCAAAAAAGGGAATCATCTGAGATAAGCTGTTCATTTTCAGCGTCTGATAAACCTGAGACACCTGGAAAAGCGTGGCAAAACATTGAAAAGAAAAGAGAGTTGATGACCGAAGAGAAGGGAATGATGCCTATAGAAACAACTATGAAAAGAAGCCATAAACACGAGTTTACCTGCTGAAGCAACCTAAGGGTAACAAGCTTTTCAAGGGCAGGAATGTAACGGGACAGCTGCACTTCTGGTACAGAAGAAGCTGAAGCAAGCTTACCCCCTAACTTTGAGATTTTGGTCAACAGAGGCTGCACCTTTGATGCAAGATCTAGAGGAAGAAATTCGTGCTCTAGAAGATTGTGAAGATCTTTTACTTCCTGAGTTGCACAACTCATTACACCTTTGGAGACCTGATGGAAAGGGCAATCAAATTGGAAAAAAGGTCACAGAAAATAAATGCATATTTAGGATATTTCAAACATTGACAAATGCACATTAATTCATCTTGTAGTATTGTTGGGGACTGGAACTTGTTCTGAGATCTTTTGTTTTGCTTCTTTTAAGCACATTGAGTTCTGGAGACATAAGTGAACATATAACTCAAGTATTTGTGAATAAAATAATAAAAAAAAACTGGCCACTTTGAGCTTACCAATTCTGAGAGAAGGGCTGACCTTGAAAGCTGCAAGAAATGTGGATCATCAGAAAATAGAAACTTAAACAAACACAGAATGAAGGCAAATCAAATTGAATAAATGATACTACCGCTTCTCTATTATCAAGTTTAGGATCAAGCTCAAATCCTATAAGATTAGCCATCCTCAAGTTGCGATCCTTTTCATTCTCAAGTTCTAAATGAGAAGCACAGCGACTGCGATCATAAGGGGCCACCAAAAGTGCAGCCAAAACAACAGATGATGCTATCAGTTGCAAATCCTTGAGACTTAGGTTCTTGTTATACGTTTTCTGGAGTGTAAAAAGCTTGAACCATGCATAAGCATGATAAAGATGACTTGATGATATCCAGAATATCTCTGTTAGCTTGGCATAATAAACAACTAGCAAAGATGGCTTGGGTGTTTTCTTAACCATGCACATCAATCCATGTATATCTTCAACAGAATAAAAAGCTTCCTGCATCAAACAATCGAGAATGCTGTAAGGCTCGGCTCCATTCCTCAGGATAGTATCCAGAAAAAGTACAGCTACCATAAACAAATTAATCTGCACAGACCTGCCAGAGCCCAAGATCAGTAGCAACCTTCAGCTGCTCAAATCTGGTGTCAAGATAGAGTTGTAAACTCTCGGGGGCTGAAAGGTCAGGTCGGTCCCTTTGGTCTCTGTATTTGTTAAGGTTCAACAAATGGTTCCTGATAATTTCACAGAGTCTACGAAATTCAGTTGTGCGCTTGTATTGCCTGCAGAACTGGAAGGCACGGTGTGCAGTCATCTACACAAGACATCAAAATACATTAGGCTTCCATTCTTATCTCCAATTCTTTATTCGATTTCTAATATTTTACTACAGTACCATAACAAGAAGAATTAGATGGATATTGGATAAAATCATATATTGTTAGTTCGGCAAAAATTACAATGACAAGCCTACACATTTTAAGCTTTGCATTCTCCTGAATGACTTCATTTTAGCAGAAGGTCAGCCAAAATCATGTCTAAATAAGGGGTTTTCTAAGCAACATTTTAAACAGTTAATTCTGAAGAGTACATTTCATATTCCCAATACAATCCATGACCATTGGTGTTGTTCCCAATACAATCTATGAAGCAACCCACTGGTGTTGTATCATATATCCAAATGGCCCATATCTGCATATAATAAGTTTCTAATAAACTAGCTAAACCTCCGCATTCTTCCTTTTGATATAAATCAGCTGTACAGGGTTATAATTTGCAAAAAACCAATGAGAGTAATTCCAGAACCTCCCGCCATTGGATTATGATCTACTTTTTACAAATATTCAGAATGATATGTATACCAATAAGCCATTTAATAATATAAAAGAATTAACCATTGCATCAATCAAATTTGGTTTCCAACAGGAAATACCGCATATAGTGCCTCCAACTTTGAGTTGTTCCGCAATATTTCAAGCACGGTTCTATAAGTCTCCCACAAAAACTTGAACCAAGGCGTAACAAGTTCACGATCAGATCTATCCTTTCCCTTCTCTCCACTAACATAACTAAGCATCAGATCTTCTGGCCTTTTATCTGCTTCAAGGTCATCAACATCAAGAGCTTCTTCTAAGGCTTGTGCCTGACTACGCGCCTGCTCAGCCTTCTCGGTGGAGAGATGCATGAAGTGCTTGATTACCTCCTCCAAAGAAGTAACATTTACTTGTTGACAAACAATGCGGTATTGAATAAGACCATCCTTGGCAAACTTACCTCTCCGCATGTCAACACAAAGCTCTACATACTTGAACATAATCTTTTCGAGTATCTTTTGCCATGCTCGATGTCTCTTAGAAGTAATCAGATCATGAAGGACTTGTAATGCATCCTGCTTCTGCCCAACGTTGATCAAGGCTGCATCAAAGAACGGATAAGTCAGATCAAATACATTGCATACTAACAAGACAGTGTTCGCATAAATATATTTCATGCTGATGATGACAAGCCAAAGGTCAACAAAAGATGGGATTAAACAGAAATTCATGCACAACAAAGTAAACTAGCTATAAAAGGTCAAAATGAAAAGTTCTACAGAAACTCTATATACATAATTCAGATCATGCAGCAATTACCCTAAAAACAGCCATAAAACTGTTTTGATTACAGAAAGGAATGTTATAAATTGTCACTGACCTTCAGCTTGATTTAAAGCTGCCTCCGGCTTGGCATAAGTCGCCATGATTGACCTAAATTTTGCAGGCCACTCAACAAAGAAATCGAATAATCTCAATCAAAACCTGTACAACATTACAGACAATAAAAAAATTAAATCAAAATATTTCCAACTACTAGGAAAATCAAAAATCCATCCGCACAGCACAATGCAACTTGAGAAAAGCAAAATTGAAATTCCATCTATAATAAAAAAGAACAGACAACGTTGCAAACAACCATGGAATCATCCTACATAATGTGAAAGAATAAAACAACCCATGTTTTATTTATTCAATTTGGATCTATCAAACATCGCAAGCTCTAAAATTCCTTCTTAGAATACAACAAACCCAAATCGAATAATCCAATCAAAATATTGTAGAAGGAAAATCTAACTCAAAACTCATTAACTCACTCGCAATATATTAAAATTACTGATTTCCACCCAAAAAATAAAAAGGAAAAAGTTAAATTTTACATCTTAACCAAAAAATAAGTCTTATCCAGATCTAAAAATCGCAGTGATGATTTCGTCAGATTGTATCGATAAATCAACGGCAAAAACTTAATGGATCCTAGGAAACTCACGTAAATTTATGATTCTTCATTTACAACAAAAACACGACAGAATTTCGAATAAACGCAGAGAGAGCAGAAAGAGGGGAAGTAAGAGGGACCAACCTGAAGAAACAACTGTGAAAGAGAGAGATGAGAGTGGCTGCTCTGTTCTTCCTGTGGAAGATAGAAAGGAACGCTAGGGTTTTACAGATTAATTGTCTGATTTTGGATTCCGTTTTACGTTAGGGAGAGGCCCAAAAATTTGAACATTCTTTTATTGGGCTTAAAATTGTAATTTTTAGGGCCCATATTCCTTTTTTCTGGGGGAAAAAAATATTTTATGATTTAAAATAATTATAAATTATTTCTAACTTTAATTGTAAACAAATTAGTGGCTAAATAGTAAGGTTATTTTGGATTAGGATTTTTTTTAGTTTTTTTTTTTTTAAAAAAAATTAATAAGATGACATCATATAATATAGCCAATAATAACTAGATGAGATTGTATCTTAATAAAATTTATAAATTAATTTTATATTTTATAATATAAATTAAAAAATTTTAAATATAATTTAAACCGTTCATTATTAACTATATCACATGTTAATATTGTTTAAGTTAAAAATTAAAAAAAAATTTAATATGATTAATAGTGAATTGATAAATGTCTTGCATCATAATTTAAACTTGACAATAAAAATAAGTTATGTAAATGCGATTGTGTCAAAATTTAATTTAAAGACATGCATAAAAAAAAAGAAAGAGGGATATTGTGTTAAGTGACATTCAAATCTTAATTTCTTATCTTCAACAACTTTAATCACTTATTAACCCTCAAATTTAAAGTAATTTAATTACATTTTAAAGAGAGAAATATGGGGAATTAAAGTTGCATGATCCCACAAAAAATGCAACTTCTTAACCCACGTATTCATTTCCTCCACTATTAATAACATTTCTTTCGGCTTTTGTGTTCCATTTGATCGTATCATTGAATTTGTTTGGAGGTTGACAGCAATGGCAGATTCAGCTAAGAATAATACATTTAGGACTCTCTCTGGTTCCAGCAAGTTTCAGCAACCAAACTCTCCATTGTCTTATTTCTTTAGCATTACAATAGCTCAGGCTCAGCCAAAAATAAGGATTAAGATTCCTAGGATGCTGGGGAAGACAGTGCCGAGAAGACGTTATCATTTTCAGGAAAGTGATGCTGAAGAAAATCACAAGATAGACGCGAAGAAACGGGTTGCATCGAGAAAGATCTTTGCTAAGAGGGTTGGTTTGATATTCTGCAAGGTTTTTGGTCAGAAGAAAACAGCAGAGACTTACTCAAATGGCGGAAATGGTAAGGTATGCAGCAATGAAGATGGCAATTCAGGTGGCTTGACAGATGGGAATGAAGCAAAGATCCGGAAAAAGTTTGGATTTCATGATATGGGGTGGTCGGTTGAAAGTAGGATAAAAAGCAGCAAAAATTACGTTAATGGTGAAGAGAGGCAATCTGGGAATGCTGCAGAGGAAGGAAGAAAGCAGAAGAGACAACAGCAAGCAAGCATGGCATACAATAAGCACGGGCAAGTAATTATCAAAAATTTCATCAACAAAAAGAAGGGTGGATTTTCTTTCTTTGGAAGCAACTGTAGGAGAAGTAACAGAAGTGCAAAAGTTGTTGGGGCGAATGATTTTCTGATCGGGAAACTGGAAAGTCCTATGATTCCGTCAAGAATCCTGACCACCAGCCAGAAGTTGAAGAATGGAGAAGAGGGCAAGGAATTATGCAAGAAAAGGATTCTGATGGGAGGGAAATGCAGGCCACTGAATAATTCTGGAATCCTACAATATGATAAAGATGGCATCTTGTTACCTGAAAACCTTCCATGATAAGGTCAAAATAGAATTATTTTCCCACTCTTTAGGGTGTTTCTAAAGGTTTCATTTGCCGTTATAAATGTTATAACATTGAAATGCCAGCAATGTAGCAACTGAACTTCATTTTTACCAAGTTATCCTGCAACTGGATAAATTTGTCTGTTTTCCTACATTTGTCGATTTTCCTCTCTATTTCACCGAGGGTGCAACTCCAATTTCACTCGTAATCTGCATCAATAAGATTTTGATACAACAATAGGCGAATGTAGAAATGGGAAGTAAAGAGATTGTACCCAAAAAAAACCTCCTTTTGCCAGTAATTGGTTCAACATAATTTTGGTACGATGCTAGCAAAATAGCGCAAGAAAAAACCTCAATATGCCCTTTCTACTGTATGTTACCCATTAGTCCATGAAAAAGACAAAGAAGAAGCAGTCAAATTCACTTCTTCGTTGGCTGCATTGATGGCAAGGAAGAAGAAGTTAATTTGACTTCCTTTTCCTGAAAATCACAGCGAAGATTCTGATTGGGTAAGAAGGATAACAGATTTTTTTATAAACAAATATTTTTTTTACTTTAATTTTTTTCATCCTATTTAATTCTAGTTTAATTTTTTTTTTTATAATTTCTCAATTTTTCTCATAATATTATCAAAACTCTACTTGAAAATATTTTTTAAATTATTTAAAGAGTTATATTATATGAAAAATTATAACCTATTTTTATAATAAATTTTTTTTA